>VYZP01013103.1:98542-230477 GCA_013400635.1 Hypocryptadius cinnamomeus
GACACCCTCACCTAATTCCCAAAGGACCCCCTGCTGAGATGCTCTTTCACTTTAGGGCACTACTAACAGGAGGAACAGGAGTATTACTCCTCTTATCCCGAGCTCCTGTTAAAGACAGTTGAACACCTGGGCCATAAAGCTATTTCGACTTCTTTTATTCACAAAAAAATGTCTGTGTGGGATGGTACTTGTTGATTATCCATTCCTGACTGGTGTGCCAGCAGCACTTTGGGGAACCAGAGAGCTGGAGAGGGACTTTGAACAAGGGATGGAGTGCCAGGACACAGGGAATGGCTTCCCACTGCCAGAGGGCAGGGATGGATGGAATTTAGATCGGATACTGGGAATAACTTCTTCCCTGAGAGGGTGGGCAGGCCCTGGCACAGGTTGCCCAGAGAAGCTGTGGCTGCCCCTGGATCCCTGGGAATGTCCAAGGCCAGGCTGGATGGGGCTTGGATAGTGGAAGGTGTCCCTGCCCATGGGAGGGGTGGGATTGGATGATCCCTAAGGTTCCCTCCCAATCCAAACCATCCTGGCCTTCTGTGGAACTGGGACCTGCAGTCTCACAGCCAGCTGAAGCTGCTGCAATCACAGTGTGATTAAAATCAGCCCAGTCCCCCCTGGCTGCACACCCTGGTTTTGTCACCTCTCCAGCAGTGCAGGTTGTGGGGCAGCTCTCCACCTCAGGAAACTATTCCCAAAAACCAGAATAATTCAGGACAACCAAAGGTAGTTATGCATCAAACAAAGGCCTGTCCCTAATGACTCAGCTCCCTGACACAGAGCTGATTGAAAAGACAAAGTATGAAGCAAAAGCAGAGCAGAACAAAGAGGGCTGAAGGCTGTTAATGTGGAGGTGGCTGCAATTTAGGTAACAATCTTACAGAGAAAGCACTGACTCACACTGAGGGCATTGGAAGAGAAAAAAGCTTGAGGAAAAATGTCTTAAAAATAATTTTACTTCAAGCAGAGCAAATGCTAAGAAGCCTCGTGGGCTGTTTTGTTCACACAGGATTAGGTGTGTTGCAACGCAGTCGTGAGCTCAGGTATGCAGAGAGCACAGGCACTGCCAGGGAAGTGTGATGGATCCAAACCCAGTGAGCCATCCCTGGAGGGCAGCTCTGGCTGGCAGGAACACTCTGAGTTCCATGCTGAATCCAAGCTGCAGGTGCCTGCAGCCTGTCAGAGCCACTTTTTGGCTCACATCTGCAGAGCTGCCTCCAGTTCCTCACCACAGCCCCCCCATTATCCCAAGGGATGCAGGACAGGCAGCAATGAAGGCACTTCTGCCTGGGCACACACAGCTCACAGCTGCTTCAAATGCACAAAAACAGGGGAGTTCCTTTAAGTCAAGAAGTAATTTTTTCCCCTTTCAGCAAAACAAGAATTTTTTTTTTCCCTGTTCTTGCTTTCCTCCTATCAAGACATGATTTCTAATGGAAGCTGTGGTTGGTTGATAAAACCCTGCTCCCTCCTAACATGAAGCAAAAACCCAAGAAATAACAGGACAAGCTGTCCAAAAATTTGGTGGCAGGACCTCCTCCTTTTATCTGCTCTCAGAATCACAACTATCTGGCTCTGCTGACTTATTTTATTAATTCAAATGACTGGATCAACAGATTGCTATCATTGCAATGTTCCTAAACAGGAACAGAACTATTTGCCTCTAACAAATGCTTTAGAGGCTGCACAGCTTCATCTGTGCCTACACCTCCTGCTGTAACAACATTCTTCACCTACACACTCTTTTTGAGCATCCATCAAGGACACTTCTGCCTGTAACTCATCTCTAGGTCTGGTGTAGCAACACCAGAGCTAAATTCCCTTTCTCTGAATTCTTACTGCTCATATCATCTAATGACTTCATTCCATCAGGGAATGTACATTTTCTGTACATTTAGAGCTCATGAGCCTTAAACTCGACACACAGGTTAAGACTTTGAGCAAACCCAGCTCCTGGAGCTTTGGGAACATAGAGCTACATCTCCATGGTGTGTTTGGCTGTCACCTGCTCACACTGTGACCACTCCTGCTTGTCATTAAGGACACAAGATTATTCCACCCCTAATTTTCTGTTAAATCAGAATATGGTGCTGTATTTCTGCAGCTGCTCATATCTGTTGTGTCAGGAGCCTGACTGTGCAGGGACACAGAAAACCCCCTTTTCTGGCAGTTTGCTCATCACCATGTTTTTATGCTGGGAAAACACAACGGGATCGCTGTGATCTGAGAGGCACAACGCTGTGACAAACTGCAGAAGGGCTGGCTTGCTTCTGTGCCTTTCATCAGCAGTGCTGTTCTCCAGACCTGGCCCCAATGTCAGCCAGCCTGAATAATGGGATCTACATCCCACACAGGCCTTCCAAACCCTGTGCAAAGCGCCCACACTCAGGCACAGACCACAGAGTAGCTTTGTTTTGCTTTACTGATTCACTTGGAAGTTAATCATAGCATAGGCTGATCATGCCAAGCAGTATTACAGCATTTAATTGATTGAGGGTTGGAACTGATGTCTGAGGTGCCTTCCACCCCAAGCCATTCTCTGATTCTATGACAGTACAGCATATTCAGCTTTAAGGCTTCTAAGATTAGAACACAAGTCCAGCAAAGGCACAACACGGTTCAGAAGCAGGAGCTTGTTCAAGTAGTAGCAGTGTGTTGACTCTAGAAACAAATGAAACTTCAGAGCAGGTAGTCTATGTCCACGCTCCTCTGACTTGGCAAATGAGATGTCACCTGAACTCCCACAGCTGACACAAAACCAACACAAGCTGTGTCTCACGTGCCCTGGCTGAGCAGACAGCACTAGGAGGGTGGAAGTACACTGCATCCAGCTTGGATTGGGAGATCCAACCACTGGGCACTGACAACAGGAGGGCCACAGCCTGGTCTGGTACTGAAAGGGCTGTCAGGGAAAAGCTGAGGAGCCTTGAGAAGACTTTCCATGCCAAATTACACAAGTGTCTGGTCAATCCTGAGCCTCTGCAGAGCAAACTCCTCATCCCACCCACTCACAGACAGCAGCTGCAGATGGAAATCCCTGTGGCTGAAAGCAGCTGAAATGTGAGACAACACAAGTCAGCCCCCAAACCCCCAGTGGCTCTGGGGTTTGCTTGGTTAAAAGAGACTTTTAAAGCTTTTACTTTTCCTAATGACAAAATCCAAAGGATTAAAAACTCCTTGGAAGAACAGTGCCATTTCAACACACAAGGTTTGGTACCTAACCCCAGGCATGCTCAGGACCTTTTGAAAATCCATCTCTGTGCTGTGATGTTTACAGGGACCAGCAACACTGACACCACACAGTGAACACAGGCATGGATGGGTGGCTTGTCTAAGTCAGCAGCACTGTTTCCTCAGCTGGAATTCTCCAAATCCTCTATGTTCTGCCTGAGCTGCTTTTAGCTACTGGAAGGAAGGGGATGATGTGAGTAACAGTGTCAGCTGCCTTGGAGGGGGTGCAGCACAAGCTTCCATTGCCATCAGGCCAGCTGTCCATCACAGGCCACAGCCAGCCCTTCTTCCCGTGGTGAGGGAGGAAGGAAACTTCCAGTGGAGACCCTGTGTCTGCTCCAGCCCCAGCCCAGAGAGAAGAGGAGTCCCCTGACACCAAGGCAGGGACACACTGAGCAGGCACAGCAGCTCCAGGAACACAGCACTGAGGTTCCTGCTTCTGTTCCAGCCCCACTGCCATGGCTGGGCTGGTGCCTACCTGGAACCCGTGTTTTCCTCTCCACCACGAGGTCAGCTCCTTTGGTGGCATGTCGATGACAGACACGATGTCCCCCACCTGCAAAAGGTTGACAGCATCAGTCACAGCCAGGAGGAGAGCACAATTCCAATAACCACAGTCTCAGCACTGCAAAAACTGCACAACTCTGGAGCAGCTGCACATCTGCCTTTGCAAAACCGAGCTGTGGGGTGGAAGAGTTCCTGCATTGTCCAGCACACAGGATACAGCTGTTCCTAAGGAAAGGTCCTGAAGAGCAGCAGGCTCCTGGGAAGGGCTACAGAGGGCTCTGGTTCAACTGCAGTGATGTGTCAGCACTTGGAAAATCTGCTCCAGTAGCTGAACTGATTTTTACTGCCCTACCCACGGGTCTGTAGGCACTGACATGTGTCTCCTTGCTCCCTCTCACAGCACAGTGCAGAGCTGCCTTTGCAGCTCCCAAACTGCCCCAGGTGAGCTGCCCAGGGTTAGGAAGTGAACAGAGGAGAAGTGGTGCTACAGCAACAGGATGGAACATGGCCAAGGACACCAGACAGGCTTTCTGAAGCTTTGCTCATTCCCATAAAAATGTAGTACTGCAACAGTTCAAAAGGAAATCAGTATCATCAATACAAATTTGGCTTGATTTGAATCAAGCTCTGTGTGGCCTCTATGACAGAAAATGAGAAGGGGCAGAACCTAAATAAATACTGTAGGTATTCCAGGTAGGTGGGCAAAAATTCATGCCACTAATGCCCAACTTTCACCAGATATTTTACAATGACGGATCTCAAAGTGTTTTACAGAAAAGACAACACATCCCCCTTTTGCAGACAGGGATGACTGAGACGTGGGGAAATTATTTCCTCTAGGGAATAGTGAATCAAGAGCAAAGCAAATGTCCATGAAAGGAATCTGCTGCCACCACAGTAGCAGAGACACTGAGGATGTTTCTCAGAACTGGGGAGCAAACCCCAGACAGCTGCTTGTGCAACTGCCTACTAGAAATTTAGAATAATAAACACAGAGATAATTTGGCTTAGGGAACAGGACTCAGCATCATAAGCCCCCTGACCCTGTTCTGTGTCAGTTCTGCTGTGGTGTCTCACTGCACTGTTGGAAACCACACGTGCCTCAGTTTCTCTTCTGCACAGAGTAAGATTTACAAGCAGGGAGTGTCATTTCAGTGCTCCCATAAGCTGACAACCAGTCTGGATCCTGTGCTGCTTGGATTCCAGCTCAGAGCTGCCATGCCCAGTGTCCCTCTGATCATACAGTTCTTTGGGGTATAGCAATCCTTGCCTTGATTTGAACACGAACAAACCCCTGGCAGCACCAGACTATCACTGTTATTCCTTCCTGTGCTGCACACCAAGGATGTGATCACAAAGCTCCTCAGGGCACTGTTTTCCTTCACACCTTTTGTAGAAACAACACTATTGCACAGGGCAACCAGAGCACAGACCACTACTTTTTGGGTCAAACAGACAACTGCCAGACAACCAAAAGCTTCCAGGGACTGATCTGGAGATCTTGGATGGGATGTGGAGCAACCTGGGCTACTGGAAGGTGTCCCTGCCCATGGCTAGGGGTGGAATGGGATGGGTTTTAAGGTCCCTCCCAAGTTAAACCATCCTGAGATTCAGGGATTCGCTCCACAGCAGCTCCTGTGCTGGATTTTCAGGCCAGTTTTAGCTCATCACCTGCCCCTTAAGCAACAATCCTTTGCCAGTCTGGTTCTTCTCATGGGAGCAGAAGCTCTTAAAAATGGTTATGGACAGGGACTTGCTCAGAGGGTGTGTGTAACCTGGGCCAAGAGATATAAAATTTGTGTCCACACACACAGGGACAGTCACCCTGAACAGAAAACACGTGGGCTCTGCTCAGGGACAGCCCAGAGGAGCTGGCAGGAGCTGGTTAATCAGAAGATACTAATGCCAAGTAAAGCTGTATTTTAAAGATGACTGAACATATGCCCGTATCCAACTCATTGCAGATCGAATATTTAACTCAATCTTCCAAGCTTCACCTCACAAAACATTGTGGAAGTGTCTGGACATATTCCTGATGGGCACACAGGCCCAGACAAACAGATTACACTCATTTGGAGCTGACAACAAGGAATGCAAGTGCTTTATTTACCTCAAAGGACAGTTCATCTGCTGCTTGAGCAATGTATCTCTTAATGACATGGGCAGCAGCAATAGCAGGGACATTAATGGATGATTCCTCATGGACCAGCAGGTGATTCCCCTTGTTATCAATCTGAAACAAAGAGCACAGGGGACTGTGAGGCAGCTGAGGACAAGTGAGGAGGCATTTTAGTGGTGCAAAGACTTCAGGCTGATTGAGAGAGACAGCCCAGCCCTGGGCCCCAGGAGAGGGCACAGCACAGCCAGAGCAGCTCACTGGGGGCTCCAGAATGTCGGGTGCACCTATCCAGAGGAGAGAAACACTGGCTTGGTGCAGCTTGGTGTACAAACAGCAACACACAGTGAGGGTCTGCACCTCCCTTTAACACCACATCATGGTGGTTTTCCATGGCAATACAGATGGTGCTACAAAAATCCTCTACGAGGTGGAATTAATGCTCGAGGTACTGAGGCAAGGAGAAAATGCTGTCAACCCAAAAACTAGTGTTGCTTTTGTAGTTTTATTTATCTTTTTAAAGAAAACATGCACTCCCCCACCTTGCAATCATCAGCATACTTCCAAAACTCCCAGATTTCTGTGTAAAACTGTGTAGGATTCTCAGTGAGTCACAAAGGTTACTCTGCACTGGGCTTGCTGTGATCTCCAGGCCTATTGTGTTGTTGTGAATGCTGCATCTTATTTCTCTCTACAGCTTCCTCCCTCCCGTTGCTGCTTTCCAAGATTTTTCTCATCCCAAAGGATTTCAGGGTGAGAAGGATATCAATAGAGAAAATTGCAGGAAAACACACTCCATCCCTATCAGATCCATTTAAAAAGGAGCTGCAGTCTATTAATAGCTGCTTCTATTCCTGGTGTGCAGCGATGGAAAGCCACACGTCTGCAGGCAGCCTGAGCAGGGACAGCTGGACACTCCTCCAGCCTCCCCTCCCTCATCCCCACTAAGGGCTATTGTTTAAAGGCTACAAGAGCATTAAACCTGAAAGCAGAGCTGCAGCTGCAGTTCACAACACACAAACTGTGCCACTGCAAGCACAAGGCTGCCTCTGTCTGCAGGGGAGCCAACAGGAGCACGGAGTATTTACTGGGCTTGGAGCTGCCACAGGGAAAAATGATTTAAAAAAACAAGAGAGCAGGGAAACACCATAACAGGGACAGCTGAGTTTTAGAAATGTGCCACAGTTGCAGCACTGCCTTGGCAAAAAGGAGAGCAGAAATAAGTGAGCTTTGAAATAAGTGAGCCTTCTGCAACCCATCACTGGGAGATCCAGCCCTGAACCTGGCATTCCCAGGCAGATCACTGGTACTGCCACCTCCTCTGTGAATATCAGCAGGACAATCCATTTCTGAGAGACAAAACCCAGGTTACAAGGGAAAAAAACTCTATACTCTTAATACTGGTTCTGATTCTGTGTGTCCTACATCTTCTTCGTGCTAGTAACAGGAAAATAAAGCTCTCAGGATAGAATTTCAGTGACACCAACAGGTCTGGAAAGAGCAGGTGTGTGCCTGCTGTGTTTCCAAGGTCAGGAAACAAGGAACACCCCAGGTTTGTGCTGTACCTCCATCCATGTGAGGGCAGGGCCACAGTTGATCTTGTTGCCTGCGATGTTGGAGAGCCGAGCCAGGTAAGCCATCAGCATCTGGGTGACCAGCTGGGACACAAACACACACACAGTGGTTCTGTTAGTGCACCTGCCTTTGGAGAGCCTTCTGCAGGCTTAGGGAAGACCAGAAATCACCCACTGCCACAGGCAAGAGTTACAGAGATACAGTCCCTTCTGCAAATAAATGCATTTCTGCCATTCGAAGGACACCAAGCTACACGCAGGGTTATGATGGTTACACCAAAAGAAAGGGTCAAGAAGCAGCTCTCTGTGAAAGTAATGATGTTATTATTATCATTTTGTGAGATTCATGCAGATTTTTGTAACTTCCCCTGTCAAAATACCCTAAATCTAAAGCTTTGCCCTCATTGTGGACACACACACAAACAACTCGAGTTTTATGGAGACACCTAAGAACCACCTGAGAACCAGGCAGTGAACAACCCCTGAGTGCCATTTCCACATGCCTGCAGAGCCTAAAGAATGCAGCACCTCACAGTGACCCCCTGGCCAAAGAGTAACATTTCAACCAGTAGAAGAGGGGTTTAAAAATACACTTTGCCACGTCCCTTGCGTAACAGTAAACTGGTTTTTATTACAGAGAAGCCACTGAGGTCTTTCCAGAGTCTCCCAGTGACAGTGGTATAAAGCAGCATTGTAGCCCAGAATCTGTAGGACTGTTCAAAACATTGTTCTCCTCAAACATCTGTTCCAATGTGGCCAATTCAAAATAAAAAATATATGATGAGACACCCCACAGCTGCAGAGCAGCAGAGCTGTTCAGCATCTTCACATCCTCTGTGCTTGCAGACAGAATGCAGATTTTCAGGCTCTTGCTCTAAAGTCCAGTTAAATAGGTGGTACAAGTAAGGATGTAAGAGATAGGAATGCCTAAAATATAATTAAAAATAAACCAGGAATTCATTGTCCTGAATATTGCTGCTTTTGCTGAATTTAAACTTTAAATCCTCCTCAGAAATACCCTGTGTGAAGTCAAAGCAAGTGTTAAATCAGTCTCTGCTGAGTGATGGGGCTGCATGATCAGTTCCTTAAATTCCGTGGCAAACACCCTGTAAAATTCCAAGGGGTACTAATTTCAGTGTCCACATCCTCCAAAATGATGCAGCCAAGATTCACCTGCTGCTTTCCAAGATATTTTTCTGGACATGAATAAATCTTTCAATTACCAGCAGCGAGAAGCTGAGGCAATTTCAGCTCATCATACTCAGGGTGAAGACAGTAAGCCAAGAAATGAGTATCTCTTTGAGGAAAAAAAAAACCTCATTGAGGAAAAAGAGCTTTTTAAAGACCATTTAAATAACACACTAATGCAAATGCTCTTAAAAACACTTCAGGAATACTCAGTTTAAAATGGAAGCCTAGCACTCCAAATGGGATTGCTCTTGCAGGGCAGCAGCCTCAGACAGCATGATTCCCTGGGAATGCTGAGTTGTTAACACTAAGCCAGGAAATACCTACATCATCGACAAAGTTTCCAAGGACAAAACCGAATTCACATCTAAGGGACCACAGGACAGCTGCTTTCTTGACACTCAATTACCATTCCAGATTCAGGAGCTTAATAATTTGTCTGAACTTGCAGGACATTTCCCTTTAGATCACTGAAATTAGGGGTGGAAAACACTGACTTTATTTGTGGTAGCTGATTTTCAAATGTAACCCAGGCTGCATTAAAACTACTCTCTACTAGAAGTAAGTATACTTATTACTAGGATATGTCCTGGGTAGCAGTAGTATGCTTATTACTATAATACTAGAATATCTCTGTGTACTAGAAATACATGGAACTGCTGAGGCTGGAAAAGATCTCTAAGTCCACCATCAAACCATGTCCCCAAGTGCCACATCCACACACTTTTGAACGCTTCCAGGGATGGTGGCTCCACCACCGCCCTGGGCAGCCCCTTCCAGTGCCTGACAGCCCTTTCCATGATGGAATTGTCCCTGACAGCCAACAAACCTCCCCCTGAGGTCATTCCTTGCACAAATCCCATGCCTGGGTGTCCCAGAGGGGTCTCTTACCTCGGGGCTGTCCTTCAGGGCATCGGAGCGGGGCAGCTCTGCCAGCTGCGAGAAGCGGCGGTCGTAGATGCACAGGTGGAGGTGTTTGTCCAGCACCCGGAAATCCTCATAGCTCCTCTTCACGATCCAGCTCCTGCCCTGCACACACAAACAGCCACACTGTCAACAGCTCCTCACCACAGAGGGGTAGGAAAGGGGAACCTGAGCACAAATAACACTTTCTCCTTGAAACATCCGAAAGTGATCAAAGTGCCCGAGTAGCATTTTCATGGTTTAATTTGCAGGTGACATTTTCATGGTTTAATTTGCAGGTAACATTGTCATGTTTTAATTTGCAGGTAACATTTTCATGTTTTAATTTGCAGCAGCCATTCATGCTCAAACCAGCTGTTAGTGGTCCTGTTTTAATTATTTAACCATGGGTTTGGATGTGGCCCAGCACCATGAGACCCATCCAGAGCTTTAACTTCAACCTGTCTTACAAGGATTTTGTAGCATTTTCCTACGTGAGGTGTCCTTGTACAAATGTAAATCACCAAGTGGTTGTATAAACAGCATGAAATTAGATTCCAAACAGATAGAAGCATATAAACCCAGAGATCTGAAGACAGGATTGAAGCTTGCAAAATTTCTGCCAGATGCCCCAGGCAAAGCTTCAGCTGAATTAAGAAAACAATCCATGATGAACAATTCTAGCTGCAGATTTATTCCTGAGTGCATATCATTTCCCCAATTAAAATATAGACAAGATACAGACTGCTCCAGGGGACAAGGAAGGGACTGTGGCAGCACAGAACAGTTTGCTTCGTGAAGCTTTTAATATCTAATGATGACTTTTAAATGCTCCATGGCCTATTATGATCCATAAAAAATGTTGTAATAATGCAGCAGTTTACAGGTCAAAGCACTTTATGAAGAGTCATTAATCACAGAATCCCGGAGTGGTTTGGGAAAGAAGGGAACTTAAAGCCCATCCAGTCCCACCCCTGCCATGGGCACAGACACCTTCCCCTGTCCCAGTTTGCTCCAAACCCCGTCCAAGCTGGCCTTGGACAGTGCCAGGGATGTGGAAGGAATCAAGGGATCAGATTGCTCTGGGTTACACGGGCACTCAGAGCCAGTGCCAGGGACTGGAAGTGACACAGGGATGCCTGAAAGTGGAGCAGAATGCAGGGGGTAAGGGGGACACAACAGGGGACAGAGCTGTAAATGCTGACCTGGCTCTGCCAGGTGCCCTCTTCCCCCGGATACAAAAGGCATGGCCTACTCTGAATTCCCAGTCATAATTCCTCTACACTGATTTCTTTATCAGCAAAGTTCTAAGCATCAGTTTTACATTAATATCCAAAGCCTGCGAGGCAATTGCAGATATAAACCCTCCAATCCAGCTACATCCTGTCCCAATGATTTAAGACAGCTCCACACTGTGACTGTGTCCATAGACTCTGCTTTCAGTTCATGAGAAATCACCGTATTTCACAATCCTACAAAGAGGCACCTACACAGGATAAATGATTTGGGATTTCCACATTACGTAATTTCACTTTTTGTCTATAGGAGAAAAACAAAACCAGGAGTGCAAGGCTAATTCTGTTCAGGGAGCTGTCAGCCTTCCCCATTTTTCCATCTTTTGCAATTAAGGGATTCTTGCTCTCTCACTGAGCTGCCAGTGTGACCTTCAAAGTTCAGTCACCAACATAGGGAACAGCACCCTGAGAAATCCCTGTGATCCTGGATCTGCCTCTGCCACCAAACCGGGCATTTCATTCCTTCGTGACCACCCAAACAACAAAATGATCTGTCAAACGATCCTGAACCTGTCACTGATTCCATCCTGTCTCATTTTAAAGGCTGGCCTGTAGCTTTGCAGCCTGGCTGCCATGAATGAGGGCAGTAAGAGTTAAAAGCAGCCGGGAGGCAGAGCTGGGTCAGCCCCTGCTGTGCCAGGGCGTGCAGGATCCCACGCCATCCCGGTCACACGGCTGGCAGCAGCAGGAAAAGATGATGGATGAGCAGGGACAGCTTACCCCCACCAGCAGCAGTGTCTCTGGCCCCACAGGAGGCTCCTGGAGCAAGGGCAGGCAGCAGAGCCGGAGCGCGGGCAGGGAACTGGGATCCTCGGCTCCTGCACCTCCAAACTGCAGCTCGCAGCTGCTAAGCAACCAGCAGAGCTCTCCCGGAGCTCTCCCATCCCTGAGCTATCCCTGAGCCATCCCTGAGCCATCCTTGAGCTGTCCCTGCCAGCAGCCCAGGCTCCAGGAGAGAGATGCTGTAGGTGCCTGGAGGCCAGAACCTCATCACCATTCCCAGGTCACTCCGCCTAGGATTGCTGATATCAGGCTCTTGTGCAAAAGGATCATAGTTTACTTCATGGAATCATGGAATATCCTGAGTTGGACCCACAAGGAACATCATTTAACATCCTGTCCCTGCACAGACCCCCCAGTAATCCCACCCTGGCCATCCCTGGCAGTGCTGCTGTCCAAATTCTTCTGGAGCTCTGGCAGCCTTGGGGCCGTGCCCATTCCCTGGGGAGCCTGGGCACTGCCCCCTCTGGGGGAAGAACCTTTCCCTAAATCCAACTTAAACCTCCCCTGGCACAGCTCCAGCTGCTCCTCAGGTCCTGTCACTTCTCTCAGAAGAGCTCAGCATCTGCCCCTCCACTTTCTGGGAACGGGGCTGCAAATTCCTGCCAGAATTCCAGAGTGGCCGTGCACAGGCTGTGCTGGCACAGAGCAGCACTTCAGGAGGAGTAACACACATTTCCACCCAACAGAATGTTATTCCAACACCCTAAAGGGGAGTATTTACCAATATTCTACAATTTTAATCCTGGCATAACTTATTTCAAAAAGCTCCCATGCTTTAGGTTGGACTTCAAGTTGTATTAAGCCAAGTTCCTTGCAGATTTGGAGCCTGAGTGATGAATTTTTAAGCCACATTTACATAGGATGCAATTAACTTTACAGGAAGGAATCACTGCAGCAATCGAGGAAGGAACTGGACAGTATCTAAAGCTTTCCCTTAGATCTCCAGCACAAATCACAGGAAAGCAAAGTCTGGATTCTCCCAGCCAGACTCCCAGAGAGCCACAGCCAAAGCAGCACCAACAGCAGCAGCCTCATCCCAGATCCAAAGTACTACAAAGGTTTCCTATATGAATGGAAACCATATAATATAATTTACCAATATAAAAATTGTACATCTTGCTTCCCTTTCCTGCAAATTCTCAAGCACCAGAAAGGTTTGGCAAAAGAATTATTTTTTAATTTAGAGAGTTAATAAAATATTAGACAAAAGTAAGTGCCTGTTAAGTTGGTCTTGTGTTGTCAACTGTGTTTTATAGCAAAGCTCAACATTTCTGGGGCTTCAGGCACTCAACATCCATATGGCAAAAATGTCTTCTTCGTGTTTTTAATGATTTCCATAAACTGTTGCTCAAATAAATTTTTGATCAGCCTCTAATTTTCTAATTCAATAATTACTTTTCATTTCCTTAATTATTAATGTTCCTGATTTACAGAAACACAAGCTTAAATCCCATTCACTCCAGTGGGACATAAGAGGTGAAGTTAAGCACAATGCGATTCCCCAGATTCAGACCTTCAACTACAAACCTGGCTATGACAAAGTTCTTTAAAATAAACAATTAAATATCAAGTGAAGATTTCAATAATGCCATTAAATACTTTCAGGATCTTTAAAAGGAAAAATTGACCAGTTCCTCTTGAAAAAAAAAATCAATATATTTTTTGATGTTGCTTTTTACAGAAACATTCACAATGAAAAGCATCATGAAGAATGTGGAATTTCTCACAGAATGGAAAATCTGGTCTTATCCCTACTCTTTTCCCATCCTGATCTGTTCTTCCTCGCTCTGCTGGGTAGGATTAAATGTACAACGAGAGCCTGGTGAGATTTCAGCCTCTGCACAGAGCTGCTGATCTTTTTGATTATCAAAGTAAGGAGAAATGTCATGCTAAGGAAATGACTGGAGACTACTGAACTGATGATTTCATTTCCAGTGAGCCAGAGATCTGAACCCTCCATCAGTGGCACCAGCACTGCAAGATCACTGACTGGAGACGCTCCTGGGCTTCACTTGGCACGGGAGGAGATGGGGAGGGACAGGGATCCAGAGCCCAGCTCCACAAGGAATATTTTTAGCTCTGCTGATCAAATGGCCCGCGGAGGACAATGAGCAGCCACAGCCTGGAGTAGTTTCCTACTCCCTTAAGCTCAGCTCAATCCTGTGGCACTTGAGCAGCAGTGTCACTCCCACTGCCATTCTTCCCTAGCCCATCCTGATTCCTGCAGTTCAGTGATGGCTTCATTACCAACCAACAGACATTACCCAGTGCAAATCTGAGAGGAAGCAATTTTAAACCATTCCCTGCAGTTTCATTCCCCTAGTCAAAGCTCACTTTGCTCCATCATCCCTTAAACTCTTCAATAATCAGTGCAAGAATCGTGCTCGTTTCTAACTAGGGCTCCCCTAGGTCCAGGCCAGTTCTATACTGGAATATTTGTAGGTGGGTTTAACTTTTTCCACTCAGCATCTGGCAGAAAACTCTTCCTGCTGTGCTCTGAGCAATGGCAGGGGGCACCCAGCCTGCAAGAGAGGTCCAGCTGCTGCCAGGATTTGTGGTACCATCCATGCACAAAACTTACACGCTAGAATTTGTATTAAAGACGTATAGATCTTGCTACATAAGAAAAACTCCTGTTTCCAGCTGGATCTGTCTCCATGTCAGCGGGCAGGACGCCATCCTGTCCATCAATCCCTCTCCAAGCCAGCCAGGCTGCCACTGAGCTCCAGCACACACAACCTTCCTGTCCCTCAGTCTGACTGGGTTTGCTCTATAGCACTTAGGATTTATTTATTTTAAGACAGGGATAGACCTTTCTCTTCTGGTTCAAATGCTTATTTCCTCAGAGAGAACACATGGATGCTCTCCTGAACCTTGCAGCCCACATGGAGAGCAAGAGCAGAAAATGAGATGAAAGTATAAGGCAAAAGTCACTTCAGTTTGACCCTTCAGTAAGAAAACACCACAGATTAAATGGCTGGAAAAGCAGCAGCATCCAGCAGGGCAGGTTAACTCTGCCATGGGTGACTCTTACAGCTGTCTGGGGCTCGGGCTCTGTATGTTATTCCAGCCTGACCCTTCAGCCCTTTCCTGTTTCAAGTCACAGCAGAAAATGGTTTAGAGATTTAGTCAAAACAGAAAGCAAGATGGATAAAATCCATCCTGGGGAGTTCACCCAGGAAGTGCTTTTAGCTGGTGCCTTAGGTCGCTTTATCTACACTTACATTTGTTTACCAAAGTGATTCCACGACTTCTGGTGTGTTATTCCAACTTGAAGGAAATTATAAATCTTTAAAACTTAAAGGGAGTTTGCACTAAGACAACATAAAAGTACTTTATTTCTGAATGAAACACTAAAACTTCAGCACTCCACCTGGAATCACAGCTCATGGACACGAGGGAGGAACAAGCACAAGATGGAGGGAAAATACAAATGGAAAGGGTACAAAGCAGAGGAGAAAATTTGGTATATTTATGTGGTGAAACCTTATTAGCCTTATTCCACAGCATAAATTAATCTCTCAGCATTAATTATCAGTTTATTATCAATTAATTGCAGTCACTAGGAAAAAAAGATATTTTAATGGAAACCACTGCAGCTTTTCTCCCCTACAAATTAGACTTCCTTGTGCTGCTGGATTCCAGTTACAGATAGGAGCCCCCAAAGCACACGTGGGGACACAGGGCTGGGTCTGAGGGACAGCAGTGTCATCCTGTCTGTCCTCACTGTTTGGAAATCACCCCCCAGGTGTGTGTGGTTCTCTGGGGAGAAGGGGACACCAGCCATGAGCCCCAGTGGTTCCTGTGTCCCTCAGAGGAACAGCTTTGCCAGAAGTAGATAAACACTTGCCTCAGGCTTTGGGGGTGAGTGGTTTTGTACAGGTAGAGGAGTAAGAGCCCAGCAAGACAACCCAACACAAACAGACTGCCTGAAACCTAAGAGACATTTTTCCTTCCACAACCAGCCCATTTCTGAATGGCAGCCTGACAGACCTTGAACTCGACCCAGGATTTACAGCCCTTGACATGTGAGTGACATCTCTGCTCTCCTGGCACGCTGTAATTTAAACACTTCCATATCCATCATCTCCTTAGCTAAATTCCACCATGGAGCAGCGGGTCAGGGGTGAGGGGAGGGCGGGCACAGCATGGGGGGCTGCTTTTCTGCACTTCAGAAAATTACAGTCGTGACATGAGAGCTTGGAACCACAAACAAAACCCTTCAGAGCCACAGAGCAGAGCTCAGGGAGCTGAAATTCCACCATCCTCCAGGCAGCAGAGGAGTGAGGGGGTGTGTGTAAAGCTAGAAATGACTGTATGGACCTTGCAGGCATTAAACACAACTCCCTCCTTGCCCCACAGCCCAAATGTGCCACAAACTGCTCTGCACACAGGGGAAAGTTCCATCAAAGCCAGCAGCCATGACTGGCCTTCAGAGCAAAACAAACAAAAAACTTTTAAAATTACTTGTCTGAGGTTGTTAAAAGAAAAGAACAAAAAATCACAGAATCCCAGGATGGCTTGGGTTGGGAGGAACCTTAAACCCCACCCAGTGCCACCCCTGCCATGGCAGGGACACCTCCCACTGTCCCAGGGGGCTCCAAGCCCCAGTGTCCAACCTGGCCTTGGGCACTGCCAGGGATCCAGGGGCAGCCCCAGCGGCTCTGGGCACCCTGTGCCAGGGTCTGCCCACCCTCACAGGGAGGAATTCCTTCCCAATATCCCATCCAACCCTGCCCTCCAGCAGTGGGAAGCCATTCCCCCTTTTTCCTTTTTCCAAAAACTTCCCGAATTCCTTGCCTGAGGTCACCCACAGCAACAGCAGCTTTGGCAGAGATCTCAATTTTCTCAAATCTCATTTCTCAGGCAGACCATGGCAGCAAACAGCTGACCTGTGTATATGTATATATGTGTGTGTATATATATATATATATATATATATATATTTGATCAGAGCACAGAAGCATGTTTTTGTAAACACAAACTACCAGAGAGAAAAGAGGTTTTTTGTAGGTCCAAACCCAAAAAAACCCCCTGTTTGAACACCCCCCATGACCCCATTAGGGCTGCTACGCCACAGGCCAGACATCCACCACATCATTTACAAACAGCAGGCTCTCAGGAGCACAGAGTCTGCCACTGCTCCCTTCCAGCCCCATTCATCCTGACACCCCAGAACGAAGCAACACTACCAGTGCTCACAAAATATACTAACAGGGTAAGAAATGCCTCTGGGCAAGGTTACAGATAAAAACCATGAGTATTTCCAGGGAGAAGATCTGTGAGCAGGGGTGTTAGAGATGCAGCTGATCAAGCCTCAAGGACAGAGGTTGGAAGGGTGAAACATTATTTTGAAAGCTCAAGAAACAGAAGCAGTTATGGGGAGGTTTTGTGAACAAATCTGGAGTCCAAATGGAAGATCAGCTGCTTTTCTGGCAGTTGCAGCCATCAGTTTTACAAAGAAAGAGTGAAAAGTGATGCCAAGACCCAGAAGATGAAATATTTAAGACAGACCATCTTCAATATCTAATATCCCTGATGGGGACTTTTCAAAACCTAAACTACAACATTTGAAATAAAAGCACAGTTTCTAACCCACGGATGAGTTAAAAATGCACCATTTAGAAAACAGAAAATCCTGATCTGTCAAAACCTGAGCCCTTGGTGGCAAACCTGCTCTATGGTCTTGGAAAATACAGTCTCTGTTTATTTCTGATGCCTCCATCCCCCAGCCTGTGGCACATCCTCAGAGTGACACAACTCAGAATGACAATGAACACCTGCTCTGTGCATTTTAACAAACTTGGGGCCCAAACCTGCTCTGTAACTCTGGGAAAGCCCCCACAATTTAAGGAAAAAGCTCAAATTTGGTTTTCCCTGAGAATTCTGTGGTTGACTCCTCTAAACAAAACTTATTTGCAATGTGACACAGGGTCGGGCAAAGCACCTCTATTTACTGAGTGCAACAGTGGCACTCTCAGCCCTCTTATTACCCAGACAGCTCCATTACGAATTATCTTCAGAATATCAGTTTAATAATCCACGTGCACTCAGTGTAACTGGAGAGAACTTCAGAAACTGTTGTGTGTTTTGCCACCTGGCTCTGTGCCAGTAAATATTTGCTACAAACAGGGAAGATGATGCATCTTTGATTTACCACTGAAGTATCTTTAGGACAAGATGCCCTGAGGAGGGTTAGGTTGGATATTAAGTTGAATTTTTTAATGAAAAAGGTTGTCAAGCCCTGGCAGAGGCTGTCCACAGCAGTGGTGGGTGGAGTCACAGTCCCTGGAAGAGCTAAAAAAACTGTGTTGATGTGGCACTTGGGGACAGGGATTGGTGGTGGCTTGGCAGTGCTGTGGCAAAGGTTAAACTCCATGATTTTGGAGGTTTTTTCCACGCTAAATGACCCACAAGTCAATGATTCTGCCTTTACACACACACTGTTTATTTTGATTTGGTTTCTGTGCCTTGACAGAGCCTTTTTGAAACCATCCTTTCCTGACCTGCCTGCTCTGCATTTTACATGCAGTGAATCTGTTATTTGGAAGTGCAGATGCTGTTCCAAGGTCTGTGAACTTCACCTACCCTGAGGCTGAGCATCCCAACTGCTCACCTGAGCTGTCTGCTGCTGCTTCCTCAGCCTCCTACACCCAGCAGCACCAGGTGACCAGAGCAGCTTTGCAGCCTTGCAGAGGATGGGACTGGATGAAACAGTTTTAGATGACTTGTCCCAACAGCCTGTCACCTCCCCAGGTAAACAGGTATTGAAAATGGCAAACCTCCCCAAAAGGAACAAACATCAAGGCAGGAAAGAATATCCACCACAATCCTCCTCCTACTCTGAACTTGAACCAAGCCCTGCTCTTGGAAAAGTTGCAAAACAAGTGAATTGTAGGCAAAGGGCTCCTCTGCAAAGCATCTGCATGGCTCAGTTGTGGGGGTGACTTGGTGTCTCATCAGAACAGCCCAAGTGTCCCCTTCAATTTGTGGCTGGGCCCAGCCTTGTCTCCAGAGCACCACATGAGGGTCAGGAGCCCTGCCAAGGCCCATCACAGTCCCCATGGCTTTCTGCAGGGGCCCTCACTGCCAGAGCCCAGAGCACAGTCTGGGCACAAGCACAGATCTCTAATTCTGGGCTTGTTTTCTGTCTGAAGGCAAAGGACACAACATTAACAAATGGCCATGGAATTGTGAGAGCCGCTGCTGCTCACAAAAACCCTTCCAGGACAGCACTTTGATGTGATGCTGCACTTTATCCTGACAAAGGACCTTCCCTCTGGCTCATCATCCCTCCCTAGAGCAGGGCCTGGCCCCTCCCTTCAGCTGGGGAGTTTCCACCAGGGAAAACCATCTGAAGTTGTTCTGTATCCCTCACATTCTCTTTGACCAAGAACTTCCCAGCAGCTCAGCCTCATGCAGGTCTGATGAAGTGGGAGGCTCTTGTCTTGAGGAGGTTATTTCCAGATACCTTCTTTCCCCAGCAAAACCTACCCTCAAATAAATTCCTGAGCATTTCTCCACTGGAGTTTGAGCACAGAAAGCCTCTGTTCCTGGCATGATGAGGGGACAGCTTGAAGTGCACCTACATCTGCATCTGCTGAAAAAATGTGCTTTAGCACCAAGAGCTCCACAACAGTTTTTATTTCTGCAGTGTTATAAATATATTATAAATTAATTACTCCATTCAAAAGCCACACACAGCTACAACCCTGGTTTTGCATCTCATGCATCCAGAGTTAAGAAAACAAAGAGCTGACCCTATTTCCATCACAATACACGTTTAAATAATTAAATAGAGAAAAAAAAATCTGAAGAGAGCCATGAATGGAGCAATTAAATACCAAAGTTGAAGGGTGACAGTAATTTTTCACGTCTCGTGAGCAGTGGATGGATCTCCACAGCAGAGCAGTGAATCTGCCCTGGCTGGGGCTGAAGGACCAGCCCCACCAGCAGGGAAGGAACCCCAGAGCCCCAGGACACAGGGGTGCAGCTGGGACAGTGCAGTGTGCTCCTGGAGGGACAACAATGCCTTCTGCCTCAAAACTGGCATTGCCATGGTGACATGTCCAAACAGGACAAGGGGAAACAGCCTCAAGCTGTGCCAGGGGAGGTTCAGGTTGGACACCAGGAGGAATTTCTTCCTGGAAAAGGTGGAAGAGGCTGCCCAGGGAGGCTCCTGGACTGTCTACGGAAGGCCTGGATGTGACACTCAGTGCTCTGGGCTGGGGACAAGGTGGGGATCAGTCACAGGGTGGACTTGATGGTCTGGGAGGGCTTGTCCAACCTCAAAGACTCCATGACCCCGTGTGAGAATTAAGGATCACAGGCCAAAACCCCAGCTGAGCAAAGGGTATGGTGGATCTGCTTTCAGAACAGGACACAGCAGACCCCAGTGTTAATCCTGCTGGATGGGAGTGCTGCCCTACCCTCTCCTGCAGAAAAACCCTGAACACCAGCCAGTCAAACCCTTGTCCTTAATAACTACTATCCCAATTACTAAAAAATTTATCCTTTAGTGTTACCATGCCAGCTACAGAGTAATGGATGTTAATTACACAGTTCAGATGTAATTCAGCTCCTATAGATGGCAGTTTACTTCCCCAAAGCCTGGAACAGAGCCAGGTGTTTCAAAGCCCCTCCACCTTGGCTTTGGGATCTCCTGAGGTCTGAGCACAGCCCAGCAGCACCCTGCAGGCTGCCTGCCAGCTTCAGGCATTCTTGATTAATTCTCATTCCCACTGTCACTTCGTTTTTATTTACTGCTGCTGGGAGCAGGAGGCACGTAGTGTGTGACCTCAGATCCACCGGAGCACAGCACGTGGAGTGATGGATTAGCAGGGTGGAAACAAGGAATTCTGCTGCTTTCTCTTGCCTAATGTGAAACAGCCCTCAACACCCCAGAAAAGCTTAGGACAGAGGTTTCAACGTGTGTGAACATCTGGAAAGATGGGGTAGAAATATCCAAGCCAGAAAGGCCTGTGGGCAGGTTTTGCAAAGGTTTTGTGGATTTACAAAATACCCAGGATTTGCTGCCCAGAGAAGCTGTGGCTGCCCCATCCCAGGATGGGGCTTGGAACAACCTGGTCTAGTGAAAGGTGTGCCTGCCCACGGCAGGGGCTAGAACTGGATGGGCTTTAAGTGCTTTTCCAAATCAAACATTTCATGATTTCACCTCCAAACACCTGCACACGTGAGGCACCAAACTCATGGGCAACCTATCAGCGGGAGTTTCATTTCCCCAGTCATCTTCAAGCAAGTGGTGCCAAGAGGCAGAAAAGAAGAACAAAAAACAAGGCAGAGGAAAGGTTATGATGGTGACCAGAATTTTAATGTATCTGAAAGCAGAGCAGTTTTTCTGAGCCCTGAGCACACACAGCCTGGCCCTGACCAAGGGGTGAGGACACACAGGTAGGGACAGGAAGCTGCATCATAGGAAAATTTACTGTTTAATAAAAGCATCCATTAACTGCTTCTGTTTTTTTTAGTAAAATCCTAAATCACGGCAGAAAATCCTATATAAACATGGAGAAGGAGGTTAACACACATTCTGAAAACAGATTTTGCACTGGGTAGGATCCACCTGGGTGTTCCACATAGCTATACCCCTTTAAAAAAGACATGAAAGCTTTCCCCTCTCTGTATGTCTGTTTGTATATAAAGCACAGAAGAATATCTGTGAGTTGGAATCTGTCCTTCAGTCATCTGTTTAAAGAGCTTTTCACAGGAGCAAAGTAGCATTTACTCAGTTCCTGTTCTCCAAGTGTTTGAGTTTCAATCAGAAACTATCAATAAAGAAGACAAAGAGCCCAACCATATTTTGAATGGTTGGCTCAAAAATCCTCCTGCAAGCAATCTGTGGTTCCAGCCTGGACTATCCCAGGCAGCCAGAACCACCACACCACACTTGAGATGTTGCTCCTCTGACTCAGACATCGTCCCTGTGGCAGGGATCTTGCACTCTCTCCTCCCCACAAACCACCTGGGAGGGGGAGTCCTGCCTGCTCTTCCTCTTTGAAGGCTGCCTTTCCTGGCCTTCCCCCCTGTGCCCTCCAACACTCCTCCCTGCACAGGGAACGTGGTATGGGGATGCCTTCAGAGTTTGGCAAATCCTGCTCTCCAAGCAGAAGGTGCCCAGCTCAAACCTCCTGCAGGGCAGAGCTGGGACAAGTGGCTGAGGTTTGGAGCAATGTCTTCCTCTGGTGCACCAGGGACCTGATTCCACCCACCAGAGCAAACACAGCCCCTGCTAGAAGGAAGAACAGGAACAGGGCACAGCACTGGGCATCCCGTGCCACAGGAATGGCTCAGCTCCTGCCAGCCTGAAAATGGGAGCAGGAAAATGGAGAAAACCCTGCTTGGACCACGAGAATTCCTGCTCTGGGAACAGCCTTAGAAATGTACCAGTGCTGGAGCAGAAAAGGGCTTCCTTTGCTGGCATTATCCCTGGAAAGCAGGAACAGGAAAGGTACTGTGGCTGGGCTGGCATCACAGCAGTCAGCCTTGTTTAATCCCTGAGACTGTGTCAGCCCTGGCTCGTGCTCGTGCAGTCTGACATCCCTGCTGAGCAGTGCCTGTCACTCCTGTCCCAACAATCCACCTGTGAGCATGGACATGAGCAGCCAAAGCCTCGGGAAAGGCTGGAGGTTCCAGCCTCCCTCAGAACGTGAACATCTCCACAGACAGTCCTTATTCTCTCCCTGCCACTCCAAATGTCAGCAAAAATGATGCCTGAGGTGTTCAAACACCACAAATTTCCCATCGTAAACAGCATTTACAAGTTTCATTTTTCAGAACAAAAGCTGAGACTGGGCATTATTCTGTTGTAATATTTAAGTAAGAACACAGGGAGTTGCTGTAATGTCACACAAACAAACCCCAAAACATCCAAAAGGCACATTTCCAGCCTTCCTTACAAGTTGACTGGATTAGCCCATTCCAGCCCTTTTGCAGGCTCTGAATTGTGCTGATTTATTTTCCACAAAGTAACCCCTTTTAAATGTGGTTCAGACCGTGTAAATTCTTTGTTTATCCCTGTGGAAACTCCCAAGGATTGCAAACACTGTCCAAGGACTTTCACAGCAGCAGGAACAGCATGAATTCCTCAGGGGTCTCAGCCATCTCCTGTGCTCCTCCAGGAACCACAGGGATTACCAATTACTGTCTCCAGGTTCAGAGGGTTCACAGGTACAGTCCTCACACCACCCTTCCAGGACCTGACCCTTTTATTTTAATAATATCACTCTTTTCACAGAACTCCTGAAATCTATCTCCTAGAAATGCAAATTCAGTGCAATCTTACTGGAAACAAAAGGAAGATCCACCTGAATTGCTGAAAAAAATCCCCAAAGCAAATCCTCCCATCATTGTCTCTTCCCAACAGGATTTAATTCCCTCCCTTTCACATTTCCTAGTTTTCATGTTTAAATTTGTCCAAAGGAGTCAAAAGAAGAATTCTATCTCTCCTCTTTTCTGAAACAGCTGTCTATGTATTCCCACTTCTTCTTAAGAGCTAATAAACTGGATTTTTTTTTAGGTTTTTAAGTAGAAGAAAAGCTGAGCAGAGACTTAACCCCTCCTCTAAACCTTGCACAAAGCCTGGATTTCACAACCTGACTTGCAGCACAAATAGACCTCCCAAAGAATGCTTTTTCAAACCTTATCTGGGAAGGTTCTGCAAAATAGGCATCAAGCACTAATTCTCTTTACACCACTAAAATGATACTTACAGCTGGGAAGGAGTGGGATAGAATTCCCTCAGTGTAAGTAGCTGTGTTCTGCCAAACCCAGCTAAAGCTGAGCTGGATGTTTGAAATATCTGCTGCTGCAAAGCTTTGCTTTGCTGCCTGCTCCAGAGGGAATGGCACAGTAAATGCCATCTGATGGGCCACAGCACGGGGGGGTCTGCAGAGCCCAGACCAGCACTGACCCCCAAACCCAGGGCTGAACTGATTTCTCTAATTCTGGCATCGAAAGTTGCCAGGATGGTAGCACCCTCACTCTTTGCTATCTGCTTCTGGAACAAATCACAGCAATTTAGAGCTTTCACATTCAAGGGAGCCAGCCTCCCCAGCAGAATGCCTGTGTCCATCTGAGCCATCCAGGACACAGCTCAGGCTGCTGCACTGCCCAAACACCAGTGCTGGAAGCACATCCAAAGGGTGAGGAAAGCCAAATTTGGTTTTCAGGCTTTTTTCCTCCCCCCTTCAATATTTTTGGCCTGATCCAGATGCACCCTGCCAAAATCTGTCCCCACTGCACCATCACTCCATGAGCTATTTCACACCTCCCATTGCATTCTCCTGTGGAGCCAACCCCACGCAGACACTGCTGGTGTCCAACATGTGATGGAATGGAATCTTTCCCTGGGCACGGGAGAGGCCACGGGGTGCCAGGGGTGAAGGATCTCCACGGCACAAATGATGCTCAGCTGTGCAGTTCCTCCCATACCTTCCTGGTCATTGGATCCAAATGTCACAAATGTCTCAGCTTTCCATGGATCTGAGAGACAGGGACATGCAGTAATGTGGGAGAGGATGATCACAGGCTTGGGGAAGGCAGACGTTCCAGCTAGCTAGGGGGAGTACTTTATAACCGAAGAAAAATAGAAAAAAAAAGAGAAAAAAGAAGGAAAAAATACAGGAAAGGTAAGGAAAAAAGAGAAAAGGGAAAGAGGGGAAAAGGGCAAAGAAGAAGAGGGGAAAGAGGAAAAGGGGTAAAGAGGAAAGAGAAAAAGGAGAAAGAAAAAAGGGAAAGAGGAAAAAGGGAAAGGGGGAAAGAAGAAAAGGGGAAAGAGGAAAAGGGGAAGATAAAAAGGACAGAAAAGGGAAGGGGGAAGGGGAAAGGGGCAAAGGGAAAGAAAATAAAGTAAAAATAAAATTTAAAAAGGAAAAAAAGGAAGAAAGGGAGACAAAGGTGGCTGGTTCTACACCAATCCTTTAACAGATGAGGCCAAATCCCAGGGCTTCCATTTGAGTTCAGTTACAGGGGAAGGGGAAGGGGAAGGGGAAGGGGAAGGGGAAGGGAAGGGAAGGGAAGGGAAGGGAATTTCTCAGGAGCTGGGCCTGGTGCACAGTGGCTACAAAGGAGCAATTCCCTTTGCCAAGGCTCAGAATCCTCCCCATTGTCCCCACACAGATGAAATCCATGCCTGTCCCTCAGACACACCCCAGCAAAGCACTAGAGAATGGGAGCAAGGCACCAGAGGAGGGGGTCAGGCCTCACCTCCATTGTTCCCCATCCCAGCTCTCTGCTGCTCCTGGCCCTCCCTCCTGCACAGGGGTACTCTGCAGGGTTTGGGACACAATTATACCTGAGGCCACCCTGTGAATCTCTGGAGGTGTCAGTCAGGTGGGGGAAGGATCAGAAGTGATGTGCTCTGCAGCTAGTGAAAAACTGCCGTGTTCTCCAGGCTCACCAGCAACAGCCAGGGAATAATCCAGGACTCATCCCTCCACTGAGCACTGCAAATGTACCCCAAATGTGAGGGCTCAAAACACACTAAAATTCCAATTTCCTACAGTCCCCTGAAAGTCCCTTTGCCAGGCACTGCCCTGCCCGTGGCTGGGACAGACGTGTGCCTGTGGGGATTGGGGGTGAGAAAATTAGCCCAGGAATGCCCTGGGAAAATACCATTTTCTGAGTTAGAGAAAATTCATCCCTTTCCCATGATTTGAATGCTGTACCCCTTTTTCACACCCAGATCATTCTGTACCCTTTGTATCTTTCATTAGTTACTTCTGTAAAAACTTTCCCCCTCCATCTCCCTCGACATGTACTCAGTCACACCACCTTTACCCTTCCCACAAACTTTCCCAATTGGGTCATTTTGTGACCAACCCCTCTCACTTGGTGCTGTGCATATAAACTGTAACTTTCCCAAGAACTCTGGACTCGCCCTGGTGCCCTTCATCCTGGTTGTTCTCCTGTCCCACCGCTCCCTCGGACTCCCTGCCCGCTCCTGACTTTACCCTCAGTGCCTTCCCATCACCTTTAGACCCTGCAATAAATCAGTTGAAATTATCCAGGATCCGAGTTTCCCTCCTTCCACCTGGTGATGGGAAACATCCAGCCGGGGGCAAGCGGGCAGACTTCCCCCCCCACCCCCACATGTGCCCACCCCAGGGTTTGCTGTGCTGCCCGTCTGCCTGGGCTGCCTGGCTGGGAAGTGCTGCTTTTGTGCCAGACTGGCTCCAGGGGGTTACAAGAGTCCCAAAAAATGCCAAAACACTGGCAAATCTGAGAGATGTCTACTTGGAGCCTCTCTTCCCTTACCCAGGAGCACATTCATAAACATGTACAGGAACACGTCAAAGCTGCCCACAGAGAGGAATTCCTGCTGGAATTAACATTGCTGGAGCTCAGCCTGGCCAGGCTCCATCTCCAGAACAGGGCAAGAGGCTCTGCTCCTCGAGATGTGGGATACTCTGCTCCTCAGGATGCAGGATGCTCTGTTCCACAGCTCTCACAACACCCCACTCTGAGCACAGAGCTGAGGCAGCAGAGCAGGGACCCTGCAAATTCACCACCTGTCAGTGTGTACCCACTGGTAAGATGGATGCTCAGGGGGTGCTGAGGTAAATCATGGAAAGAGCTGCTGTCCTGAACCCAGGAAAACAAGCCAACATAGGCAGTAACTCCACACTGAACCTGCCAGCACCCTGCACCTCCCACGAAGGGTGACTCACTGAGCATATTAAAACACACCCATTAGGTAGCATTTTACAAAGTCACACAGATCAGCAGATGAAGGATTCAGAGGACAGAGCAGCAGATTGCTCTGCCCAAAGCATCCTGAGATGAGAATTCCACACCAGGTGTCTGGGAGCAGATCAAGACTCCTGGCAGCACACTGTGGTAACAAACCACTGGCTGGGATTCTCCCTGGTGGGGTCACTGGTATGTC
Organism: Hypocryptadius cinnamomeus; assembly: GCA_013400635.1. NCBI lineage: Eukaryota > Metazoa > Chordata > Aves > Passeriformes > Zosteropidae > Hypocryptadius > Hypocryptadius cinnamomeus. Next base: position 125,048 of record VYZP01013103.1, read on the forward strand.
CAGGTGTCCATGCTCCCCTCAAAGTGCCCTCAGCCTGGGCACACCCACTCCTCTCTATGGGCTCATCCCTGGCCAGCAGTGAGGATTATTTGCTTCACACTCTCCTTTTTCTCCCCTCAATCCTTCTCCTCTCCTAAAATGTGCTGGTGGCAGCACCACAGGCAGCATCCCTGGGGGATCAAGCCAGGGAAGAGGTGGAAAACCCCAGACACACCACAGGGAAGCATCACATCCCAGCATTCTGGAGCAGGCTGGGGAGAGAAAACAGGGCATTTACCTGACAGGAGATCTGCACCAGGTACACCAGCTCCTTGGACTCACAGCCATTCCTCGTCACTTCGTTCTGCTCCTCCGGGAGCGAGAGCTGCAGAAGGGGAGGGGGAGGGAGAGAAGAGAGAGGAGGATCAGCCAGGGGACAAACCAGGCCCAGAGCTCAGCATCCACACAGCTCGCTCCCAGACACGCTGAGTGCCAGGGAATCGGGCAATCAGGGAATCAGGGAAGGGCTTGTCTGGCTGGAGCTGCCACAGGGGAGACACTCAGCACACACAGACCCTGCAATGCCACCGGATTCTGGAAGCTCACCTGACAGGTTAAAAATAAAAACACGGTTCAAAAATAAAACAGTTACGGGGAGGCAAACGGTACAAGGCAGGAATTAAATCCTCCAGCTTAGAAGTCTGCAAAATTAATTGTTCACTGAAAATATCTCTATAAATATTCATGGATAGTGAATATAGAACAGAGTTTCTCCATACCCCCTCCCCACATTTTTAATTTTTTTTATTTTATACATTCAGGCAGACATTAGATAATAAAACATATCTTCCAATTTCAGTGCTGTCAAGCAATTCACCCCAGCAGAGTTTTATGGTACCATTCATCACACCCAGAGTCATTAACTGCATCATCAGGATGTGTTGTGTGAGAGCAGTGAGGAGACATTCCTGCACATGGACCGAGCCTGAAGCACCCCACTCCTGGCCCTGTTATCCCACTAAAACGGCTTATGTTTAATGATCTTCTCTGAGAACAGAAATTACAAATAATCCTAAGCAAGTTAAGACTGTTTGCAAAGCAAATAAATAAAGGAAATGTGTACGTAAAACTTAAAAGGCTGTAAAAAAAATCCCAATTAGCCAAGAGCAAAAAAATCCTGAAACAAATGAAAGCAGAAATGACAAAAAGGCTGAGGAGAAGAATGCCAAGTTGCTGTATTTAATGAATGTAAGCAAGTGAAAATCAGAAGTGGGTAGTGAGAGACACCTCATGAAAGAGGGACAAAGAAGGCAAAGTTCTCTCCATACAAATGACCATGACACCTGGAATTTATTTAACTTTGTTCTGCCAGCATCTCCCTTCTCTCCATAGGGAAGTCCCACCACACACAAATTCAGCCCTCTCCCTCCACCAACCCAGCTCCTGGAATTTTAACTTCTTTTCTGATGGCTGTAAACAGGTAAGTAACAACATTCCTGCTCCAAAGAAGGTCTTTAGATTTGTACAATTTATTACCAGCATAGGCTGCTGTCATTAATGTGATTAAACACAACCACTGCTCCTGTACTGCACCTTCCCCCCACCTTTATCATAATTCTTTGTTATCAAATGTCACATCTGAAGTGCTACTGAGTTTTGAAACTACAGCCAAAGGAAACCCAAAGCATGCAGTAAAGGAAGGCTCACAAACACCGTAGGTATTCGCCATGTTTGCCAGGTATGAGGAGCTCTGGTTCAAAGAGGCCACAAAGATGATCCAAAGGCTGGAGCAGCCCTTCTGAAAGGAAAGGCTGAGAGAACTGAAAGTGTTCACCTGGAGAAGAGAAGGATCCACCAGGGAGAGCTCAGAGCCCCTGCCAGGGCCTAAAGGGGCTCCAGGAGAGCTGGAGAGGGACTGGGGACAAGGGATGGAAGGACAGGACACAGGGAACGGCTTCCACTGCCAGAGGGCAGGGATGGATGGGATATTGGGAAGGAATTCCACCCTGTGAGGGTGGGGAGGCCCTGGCACAGGGTGCCCAGAGCAGCTGTGGCTGCCCCTGGATCCCTGGCAGTGCCCAAGGCCAGGCTGGATGGGGTTTGGAGCAGCATGGGGTAGGGGAAGGTGAGATGGGCTTTAATGGCTGTTCCAAGCCAACCCAATTCTGAGATTCTATGAATCAAATGTGGGTTTCCTACTCCTGGAGCAAGTTTTCCATCCTCTAATCTCCCCTGTGCTCCTTGAGGGCACACGGACCCCCCCAGTCCCAAGGGAATTTCAGGTGTCCCTTCACTGAGTGTATCAGTAGCAAAGCTCATCACCACAGGCCCTGAAAAAACAACAGCCAGGTAACAAAATCACCAAGAGGCAACTGCAGAGTTCCCTGAAAGGAATTCAGGGCCCGACTGTGCAGCAGAACGTGGGGAAGAGAAAGGCACAGGGTGAATTCATCACCCTCCCCCTCCCACACTGACACCAGGCTGGGCTCCAGCCATGCCAGGGCTCTGCACAGAGCTCAGGAAGAGCAGTGATCAGCTGGAGGTGTGAGCAGGGCACTGAGGTACAGCAATCTTCCTTCCCAAGGCACTCCTGCCAGGGGACCATCCTCAGGATCACATTCAGGGGGTTCACACCCTCCCAGCCAGCCCCTCTTCAGCCCCTGTTCACACAAACTCACTGTGGGGACATTCCAGCCCACTGATGGCCATGGTCCATGCACCTGTCCCTGATTTCAGAGGGGAATTGTAAAAACCAGCTGAACACTGCTCCTCTCCCACAGGCAGCCTCGTGCTGAGACAGAGACAGAAACTGTTTACAGAGGAAAATCTCTGGGGTTTATCCTGCAGTCCAGCTGTCCTCACAGCAAAATGCCCCCAAAGATGAAGATTCGCTCATGTTCCCTGTCCCCACGTGGTTCCGTTTGTATTTTGCTTTGTTAATAGACATGCACCAAAGCTCTCCCAAAAATCGTGGATGCCCTGATGTTTAAAAGCCTTTCCTGCTGTTGCATTCCTTGCAAACAGAACATCCTGGAAAGCACAGTTGCCCCCCAGCTTGATTTGAAATCCAAGCACAAAGCGAAGGCCTCTCCTGACCTTACTGGACTCCGAACATGACTCACGGGCAGAATCTGGTTGGCTCCAACGTGGGACATTGATTTTTGTGTTCTTAAAGAACAGAGCAGCCAGCAGGGCCTGGTGGATATCCCTGTAACTGTGCCAATGTGTTTTCCTGAGGTAAATAATCTGTAAATAGTATTTATTGCAACTGATCATAGTTAAATGGCATATACTTTATAATATATAATCTGCAATGTTCCTTCTTCACATTGAAATTGGCTGTCAGACCTCCTGAGCCTGATGAACAATTATGAGACACTGGATCCCATTAGGTTCATTTATTGTTGGAATATATATGCTTAGCTAGGAAGAGTGGATATGACAAATTCATAATAATGGCCTTTAGAGTATCCTAAACTTTTCTTGGTATCATTTCATGATACACAAAGAAAGCCTTAAAAACAGTCACACCACACTTCATGTGTATGGATAATGCAGAATCTTGGAAACATTACAGAATTAGGGAATCCCAGAATGCTTTGGGTTGGAAGGGACCTTAAAGCTCATCTGGTTTCTTGGGCAGAGACTCCTTCCACAGTCCCAGGTTGCTCCAACCTGGCCTTGGACACTTCCAGGGACAGGGCAGCCACAACTCCTCTGGGCAGCAATGCCAAGGCATTGCTCAAATTTGTCTTTACATGGCTGGGGACAAGTCTGGGAGCCTCCACCCTGCACACATCCACTGAGAACTGATGATAAATTCAACACAGATAATTCTTCCTCTACCAGCCAACTCGCACCAAAAGTTTTGGGCTCTTTTTGCCCAAAAAAGCAGTGCTTGCTGGCCAAGACTTTGCTGATCACATCTACAAGGAGCTTAAACTTAAAAATGCTTCTAGTTCATGTCTGAGACAGAGGCTCATCTCTGGCAAGCTGGGTGATAAGGGGACTGATTACAGGAGTCTCCTGCTGAGCAAAATTTATTGGTCATTCCTCTTGTATGGAAGAACAGCAACAAAGCAGGAGGCTGAGTTATGATAAGGCACATTCAGAATTAAAAATAATTAAAAGATAACTCTTGAGATCTGTGCAATCATTTTTTTACTTCCAACCACTGCAGAGTTTTGTGTGCTCCTCTTACACATAGCAAAAGCTGTGAAAAATCATCTCAGGAAAAGCACTACATCAATCTGTTGAGAGGACAGGGATTGTTGGCTACTAACAATGAGCCAAATCCTGACCAGGTAAGACCTGGCACTCCTGAGCCCCAGATGTCAAAGAAAGCTCATTCAGCCAGCTTTAACTTTCATCTCCTTGTTTCTTGAGTGATGTCAACCCCATCATCCAGCTCTCCTGGTGAAAGGGTGATTTGTGAGAAGCCTGGGAAGCGTAGGTTTGATTTGTCTGTGGAACTTCCTTCAACTTCTGCTCCATAAAGCCACGAACGCACCGATCGCACTCATGCACATCACAGCAAGTGAGTAACACAGGGCTGTGGCAGAGCGCTCACAATAAAATAAAAATATGTAAGAAAGAGAAAACAAAACATAAAAGGAAAGAAAAAAGCTCGAACAAATCCCCCTCCCCAACAGAATCAGCGTTAAGGTTATAATTTAATGGGGGAGGCATCCAGTAATTAGATGACAAACAATTAATGAGAACTGGAAATTAGAAAAATAATCTTGTTTCCAAATAGAAGGAGCAGATCATCCTTCCCAAACTCCAAACCTGTCTGTGCAGGTAATGGTGTAAACTTTTATACTTTAATTAAACTAATCCAACTGAGACCTCCTCTCATGTCAGAGGAGTGGAGTCAGTGTGGAGCTATACTGACCTGGGACACAGTCAGGGAATAACACTCCAGAGAGCAGCAAAACCCTGTAAAATAACTCCTACAATTCTTGGAGCTGATTTCAGTCTCCCACACAGCACCTCCCAGGTTTCATCTAAATTCCTTGGATAATGATGCCCTGGTTGGGAGCACCCAAGACCTCAGAGGTGATGCTGTGTGTGCACACCAGGGCCTGGCTCCTGCAAGAGGCTTCAGGGACACTCTTAGTGCAGAGCTGAAACAGGATCAAGCCACAGGGAGCAAACAGGAGCTTCTTCAGGAAAATATTGAGACAATCACAAATATCTGTCACCATCTGAGCTGACAGAGGCGTTTCTGGCATCTCTCACAGAGGGTGACAGAAACCTGCCTGTCCTTGGCCCTGCCCTGAGGGTTTCTCCTACATTTCGTGACCAGCCAAAGGAATTACGGAGAATCACAGAATTGCTGAGGTTGAAAAAGCCTATGAGATCATGGAGTCCAACCATTCCTCCAGCACTGCCACGACCACCACTGACCCACGTCCACAAGTGTAAAATCCACATGGATTTGAATCCCCCTGGGGATGTGGACTCCACCACTGGCCCTGGGCAGCTGTGTCAGGGCTGGACAGCCCTTTCCAGGAAAAAATTTTCCCTGATATCCAATCTAAACCTCCCCTAGAGCAACTTGAGGCCGTTCCCTCTCCTCCTGTTCCTTGGGAGCAGAGCCTGATCCCCTCTGGCTTTCCCCTCCTGTCAGGAGTTGTGCAGAGCCACAAGGGCCCCCTGAGCCTCCTTTTCCCCAGGCTGAGCCTCTTCCCAGCTCCCTGGACAAAAAACCACAGCTGTTCCCTACAGCTCTTTCTCTATGCTTCAAAATATTAACTACTTAATATTAATTATTGCTATTTACAACAGTATTATTTACCTAATAGACATAATTATATTGTAGCATGTATCTAAATATATGCATATAAATATGAGTGCATTACTTGTATAATAAATATTATTATATTCATATAATAAACTAGACCCATAATATAAAATACTATACATCTGTAACTAAATTTATATACTGAGTATAACTTAGTTATTATAAGGTAAAGTACAAGCAAGTTGAGCCTCATTAGCAGACCCTCTCCCCTGTGATCCAACACAACCAAGTGGCAGCATCTGGCCCAGTGATCCAGGTGGATGAGGAGCTCACATCTGTAGGAGTCTCCAGGACACAAGGGATGGCAGGAACGCTGACCAAGGCTTTAGGCAGGAGTTGTAAGGCAGTGGCAAGGCCGCTGCTTTTGCTGGCAGAGGTTGTGTCATTGTTCCAAGGACAGCTGGTGATCTTGTCATGTTTTCCCAGGATGGAATTTCAGGTTAAATTCCTGGGGAAGGCAGCCAGACACAGGCAATGGGAACTGCTGCTGCTCACACTCGGCCATGGCAAAAGCCCATTAATCCTCCAAAGCACTGTTACATCTGATAACTTTTTTCTGACAGTATTAGGAATTACTTTTTTCCCCTTCCTAAACCACCACACTTCCATGTCTGTTAATTTCTAATGCTGGTGCAATTTAGCAAATCAAACAAGGGCAAAGCCCCAGGACCAGCGGCACCTTCATGGAACGTGTGCAGGGAGTGCAAGTCTGTCTAGTGACCAAGGGCAAGGAGCAGGAGGCTCATTTCCCTGTGAAACATGGCCATGTTTGATTAAAAACTAGTAATTCTAAGACCCAAATATCCTTGGAACAAATCCTGAAGAAATTAAAAGCTGATTAAACTCTGAGATACTGCCTCACTATAAGGAAAAGCTTTGACCACATCTCTCAGCTCTAGTCACCAACAGCCAGTTCCTACACCAGTTCCTAAATCAGCCTGCTGGTCCAAGCCCCACTTCACCCTCATTACCCAGGCCATTACTCACAGCAGTTTGTCTGGTAATGGGACATCTTCCAGACCTGCCTTTGGATACATGTGAAGATTTGATTTTATTCTATCTGAAATTTTAGGTTGGCAAATCTTCTCAAACAGGGAAACATTTTCTACCTAATTACTCTGACAGCATAAATGCATTTATATGGCCTATTTTGCCTCATTCCAGCTTTATCTTGCTAAATGTACTAATTATCCTCCCACACACTTCCCATCTTCTCCTGCTTTCCTGTCTCATCCTCAACTGTGGCTTCAGAGCAGAAAAAGAACATTCTTCGCCGAGTGGTTTCTTTACCCAAGCATAAATATCCTAAAGTAATGATCAAAGTAAAGACAAGAAAGCCCTGTTTAAAGAGTATTTTTCTATCTGACTCTCCTTTTTTCTCCTGCTATTCTAAATCACCCCTTTGACAACTCCAACACAGTGCTCAAAAAGCAGAAGAAAAATACACAGAAAATCAAATAGGTCTTGATAAGAGAAAAAAGGAAAATGAGTCTCCTGTAATGCCACGCAATCACTACTCCAGGGTGCGAGTAAATCCCTCGCTGCACCTCATCTGAACCTTGTGGAGTGTTGGATATTTTCCCTGGACAGTCCATGGAACACCAGGGGCCAGCCTGGCCACACTCAGCCACCATCAGCACCTGGGTGAGCAAAGATCCAAGCACAGCTCTCCCAGGACAGCTGGATTTTGATCTTTAAGGACCCTTCCAAACCCAAGCATTCTGTGTTTCTCTGGTTCCCCTGGCTGTTTTGTACAGAGTGTGTGAGATACCATTGTGTGGAAGGGTTTGGATGCTGGAATTAAACTCCAAGGCACCTCTGCAGTAAAGAGGCAAAACATCCCCATGAAGAGATCTCTGTGGTGCCCCGTGACTGAAGCTGTGCCAGGGACATTTAAGTTGGAGATCAGGAAAGGTTCTTCCCCAGAGGGTGCTGGCACTGCCCAGGCTCCCCAGGGAATGGGCACGGCCCCGAGGCTGCCAGAGCTCCAGGAGCCTTTGGACAGCGCTGCCAGGGATGCACAGGGTGGGGTTGTTGGGGGTCTGGGCAGGGACAGGAGCTGCCTTGGATGATCCTGGTGGGTCCCTCCAGCTCAGGAGATTCTGTGACCTGTCATACCCTGTTTTATCCCCATGGACTGAGCACAGTACAACAGAAAACATCCCTGGAATGTGTGAGGATACGAGGGATAGATGTGAAATTGACTGACGGAATCCCAGAATGGTTTGGCTTGGAAGGGATCTTAAAGTCCATCCCATTCCACCCCCTTCCACTGTCCCAGGGGGCTCCAAGCCCCATCAAACCTGGCCTTGGGCACTGCCAGGGATCCAGGGGCAGCCACAGCTGCTCTGGGCACCCTGTGCCAGGACCTGCCCACCCTCCCAGGGAAGAAGTTATTCCCACTATATCATCCATCCCTGCCCTCTGGCAGTGGAAGCCATTCCCTGTGTCCTGTCCCTCCATCCCTTGTCCCCAGTCCCTCTCCAGCTCTCCTGGAGCCCCTTCAGGCCCTGGCAGGGGCTCTGAGCTCTCCCTGGAGCCTTCTCCTCTCCAGGTGAGCACCCCCAGCTCTGCCAGCCTGGCTCCAGAGCAGAGGGGCTCCAGCCCTAGAGCAGCTCTGGGGCCTCCTCTGGACTCTCTCCAGCAGCTCCAGGTCCTTCTTTCATGGGAAACCCCAGAGCTGGACACAGTAAATCCCTTTCCTAGCAGACACAATTCCCATCCAATCACAGGTGTACTCAGAGGTTGGGTTTTATGCAAGAACTCACACTGAGTCAATGTAAGAGCTTGTGGGATGTGTGTTTTGCCTGTAGTTACTTCCAGAACTATTTTAAGCTTGCAAATCACACAAGACAATTTCTTCCTATGGCAGGATGATTATTCAGCAGTCAGCATCCCTTCATCTGAACTTCACCTTCAAGACTAATAAATCCTAGCATGGGTTATAAATATGAACAGCAAGAGAAAAGAGCAGCTCCCAACCCCAGCAGGACCCTCGGGGCGCTTTACAGGTACTGGATGCAGCAATGGCTCCATATGTGCCTTACAAGCATAAGAACACATCTCCTTTGGCTATCTGGTTATTGTGGTGTTAATATAAGCATCCAGTGAGGTCATGCACAAGTGCTACACATCTTGGTGCTTCTGAGAGAGCTGACAACAGCTGGGACACTCCTTGAAGTCCTCCAAAATCAAAACTCCTGCAGAGAATAACTCCAAAATCATAGAATCCCAGAATGCTGTGGGTTGGAAGGGAGCATAAAGTCCATCTCATTCCACCCCCTGCCATGGGCAGGGACACCTTCCACTATCCCAGCCTGCTCAGAGTCCTATCCAACCCGGCCTTGGACACTTCCAGAGACGTGGCATCCACAGATGGAATGTATGGACACTGAGAAGAGCCTGCTGGGCTCCCATGGAAAAACAGAGCTCCTAGTGTGGGACAAACTGCTGCAACTTTTTAAATACACATTCCCTGAGCTCTTCCCAGAGGTATGGGAAAGGGCATCACTTCGAGCTGGCAGCAAAAACTCCACTGCAACCACAGCACCTGAGATCTGAGCTGCTGGGTTTTCAGATTTCCAGGGACTGGGGCAGGACAGGTCCACTCTGGCCCATCAGACACAGCATAAAAGCTAAGGCACATTAAGGGATATTAATCAGCTAAAAGAGAAATCTAGAATAAATATGAAAGCAGGCAAAACACTTGCCCAGTGCCACACTTCTGTTGCAAGCAGCAAGAGGAAAGGAAAGGCAATTCCTTGTGAATTTTACCCTTTCCAGTCTCACATGCCGTTCTGGACAGGAGGGTCCTCCCCATGCTGCTGCTGTAGAACTGCTCTGAGACACAAATCACAGGGGATCCAGCTGGTGCCTCTCTGGAGATGAAATCAGGAGTAACCTTGACCTAGGTACAGTCAGAAATGCACAACTTGGAAAGATCCCCCTTTCAATCCCCAATGCCAGGTGGAGCTGCCAAAGCAGGCCACTGTTGTATAACTGCTGGAGTCTGTTTAACTCCTAAGCCAAGTCTATTTGATGCCTAAGCTTGCTGAGACACAAAATCTCAGAGTTCTATCAGAGACACTTCCCTCAGATTTTCCCATATTAAGCTGCAAATGTTTTCTCAAGTGGTCTCACCCTTTTATCTCCTCTAAATGTGTAAGAAGGTCAATCTTCATAAGCGATGAAATATTTATAAAAACTTCTTAGATGCAGCCACTGGAGACCCTATTAGGCAAAAACAACTTCTGAGTGTCTGCAAACAGAATGTTTTCATGGAATTAAAATATCTGAGGTTATTAAAAACAAAGCAGGAACACCCCTGCGTGCGGCTGCAGGCAGAGCAGGGCCTCGAGCACCGGGGATTGGCACAGAGCACAGAACATCCTGGATTGCTCCATGGGCTCCACTGCCACCTGGGGGGTTTCTGGTCGGAATTTCCTGGGTTTGTCTTTTGTCTCTAAAGCTCTCTGTGTTGAGAAACTTCCACACTCCTTGGATTCCAGGCTATGGAAATCACGGCCTTCAGATAAACAGTGTTGAACTTTACAGACGGAAGCCACTGGGCTCACAACTGCTTCTCACCCTAGCTGGGTGAAGCCTGGATTTTATTTTTTTTTTATGACACAGAATCTATGTCACTTGGAATGACATTTGGGAAGATATGGGAGAAACACGGAGCTACTGCCAGATTTGCTTCATTAATTTCTTTCCTGCAGGTTTTTTTGCTTCCATGACAACCTCATTTCCTTCTCCTTTAGGGGCACACAACTTCCAAAAACTTCCTCTGGGTTTTCAGGAGACAACAGGGAACACAACACTAGGCAGAGGCTCTCAAACCAACAGCCACGGGCACAGGAAGCTGTTCTCTCACCAGACTTACAAGGGGTAGGAAGTTACAAAGAGTGGGAGCTTGGAAAGTCCCCGTGCTCAGTAACTGTGCCACAGCTGGGGAGTCAGAGCCCGAGCCTGGCTGGGAGCGTGGGCTGGTTCAGGCAATCACATCCCTCCTGCAAGCTTGTCCCAGGGGGGATGATCAGGCCATTCCCAAAACCACAGGGCACAGGAGCAACCTCCCTGTGCTCCCCTGCATGGACACGTCCTCCAGGGACAGAGAACTAGAAAATAAATGAGCAGAATCTGTTACTGACTCCCATCTATGACTTCTAGCCACCAAGAGACATCCATGGGATCAAACACAAAGCACAGAGCTCTGCCAGCACACCTCTGGTGGGAATGCAAAGCACAGCTCCTCCAAGGAGAGCTGGCAGGGTCAGCCCAGCCCAGATGCATCTGGCTCAGCACACACACAGAGCCTCCATTATGGCAAGTTGTTGATGGAATTGTTATGTTGTTGTTTGGGGAAAACAGCCCATTCCAGGAGCAAGTGTGATGTCCTGCTCTTGTTCCCAGAGCTCCATCCCTGGCCAACCTCACCTTGAGCTCTGCATCCCTGGGACTTTGTTTTTCCCAAGGAAAGGAAATAACTGTGGTGCAGCCACAACGAAATGAAAACAATACTGGGGTGCACAACTTATCCCTCCTAAATTCAATTTCCATTAAAAAATACGGCATAAATGAAACATTTCCTCAATAAAAGCAATTGCAAGGCTGGGTTAAATGGCTGTGGGCACAGGCTCCTGTTAATACTGCACTGCTGGCAAAATCCAATTACAAACAACAGCAATTCCTGGCACAGACACCTCCAGGTACCATAAACAAGGCCAGCAGAGAGGTTTGATGCAAAAAGAGTTTGAAGACATATTTGAGTGACTTCACAAAAAGCAACTTTTGGAGCATTTCAGGACCAGGCAGAGGATTTTGAACTTCTTGCTTTGTTTCAAACTTCTGAGACTTGGCTCCCACTGAGGTGCACAGTACTTGGAGGGAAGTACCTGGAGGTACCACCAGAGACCACTCAGCTGTTCCCCATGAAATCCTAACAGGGAAAGGAAGGGAAGGAAAGGGAAGGGAAGGGCACCCTGGGAATTCACAGATGTGTGCTGTAAGGAATCAATGTAAGGAAAAAGCCGCAAGTCAAACAGATCCCAAGTAATTAATTTAAATCTCCGAGTGGCTGAATGTTGTGTGTGAAAAGCAGTGCCATGCACACTGTGCAAGAATTTGAAAGCTTCCAGTCCAAATAATCCTGGTTACTCTGCTCAGTCTGCTCAGCCAAACACACACAGAGAAATAAAACACAAAAGCCCCTCAGTTTCTTTAACTCATGGTAAACATTAAGCTCAGAGCTCTGAGTGACACGGGTGCTGGCCAACAAAATAAAAGGTGTCAGCCTGACCAATTTATGGAGGGGTAAAAGTCTGAGAAGATTCCCTCTCTAACATATGCAAATCTGGGTACTAGGGATGAAAGCCTCAGTGGCCCTTAGGAAAAGCAAGGAGCAAAGATAGGCAGGAAATAGGAAGTGGTTTAAGTCCAACTCTCCTACAAAAAAGCCAAGGAGCTGAGCCAGCACAAAGGGAGCTTTGGGACACATCCTGGCAGCTACAGAGCCCTACCCTAGCAGGGCAAGGAGCAGGGCAATTCTCACAAGGGTTTAGCAGAGTGCTGGAGATGCTGAGCACCCCCTTGTGCTGCTGACTGAGAGCCTGGAGCTGCACCGAGCTCCCAGGGCACAGACTCCAGAGGTGGCACACGGAAAAGTCATTCCTAGAAAGTCCAGATGCTGATTTTGTCTGGTTAATAATTTACTGGCTATGACTGAAGAAATACATGTAACCTCCTAAAACTTCTCTGTCGACTGCAGATTGCTCTGTGGCTCCTGTCAGCTCAACATCCAAGTGAGTATTACGTGTCCCTGCACCTGATAAAAGATTTATCCAAGTCTGCTTCACATGCCCACAGATCTGCCTCAGAAACACAGAATAATGATCTACAAAATTATCCAGGTAAAAGTTCAGAGTCAATATACACTCACTTTGACAACAGATACTCCTTGATATTCAAAAGATTCTTTTTAAAGGTGCATGAAAGAACAAAGAAGAGGAAATAAATGGTAAAATCTCATTTGCTATCCCTACCCTCATAATAAAGGGTATGTCCTAGGAATTATTAGCAATAGTTTGGAACACATTTAGCACCGGAAAATGTGCTGGCCTCTCATTTCTCTGCTTAGTAAGAGATGCACTAGAGGTTTAAAAACGTTTCTCTCAAGAGCCATTCCCTTCTCCTGAGGCAGGAAAGCTCTGCTGGGGTGTTCCCCACCCCACTCCCAGCTAATTCCCTATACCCCATTAATATGGCTTTCAGACTGACTTCCTCACTGCAAAAAGATCTTCCCCAAAGGCCACAGGTTAATCTCTGGGAGGAGAACCACAGGTTGAATAATCCTGAGCCTTAAAATCTGTCATGGAAGACAGTCTGCACAAAAATACAACCACCTCCCCCCCTTTTGAACTACCTCTGAAGATTCTCCAAAAACCCTCGTTAAACTGGAATCTGAATCGCTCTTTATTGCCACAGCAGCACTTGGTGCCACGCTGCAGGCGCCCTTCCAGCCGCTTTCATTTTATCCTGATGACTGTAGCAAACAAAAAGGATCTCAGAGCAAGCCCGGAGGTTCTCTGAGCCTGTGCACTACTTACCCCTGCTACAACGCCCCGTTCTTCCCATGGACGGGCTCCCTAGCCAAGGTTAACAGCTCCAGGTCTCTCCGATTGGGAAATCCCTGCCAGCAGCAGCTCCGGCGAGCGGCGCTCGGGGCCGGGGGATGGCGGGCCCTGCCCTGCCCGCGCTGCCGGCCCGGAGCCGCCCGGCCGAGCGCTCCTAGGGCCGGCCCCGGGGCTCTGCCCCCGCCACGCTGCCCATTTCATGCTCGACTGGCACCGCAGAGAAACCCGCGGTGCTCCTGCCGCTGCCGCTCGCTCTCACACTGGGAAGGTCCCGCGGGACGAGCCGTGGAGTTTAACGGGAGCCAAGAGAAACAGGAGGCAGCGAATGCGTGCAGGGATTGTGCTCACAGCGGCACACGAGCGGCTGCACGGCCGAGAGCAGAGCAGGGACAGCAATGCCAGCACATGTCCGGGAGCCAGCACAGCCCGAGCCGAGCCGAGCCGAGCCGAGCCGAGCCGAGCCGAGCCCTCCCGGCCCCGCTCTCCCACTGCCGGCAGCCGGCTCTGGGCCGGAGCCCCACGGAGCTCCCCCGCAGCCCGGTGCTGCCCGGCCGGGAACGCTGCAGGACGTGCGCCCAGAGCCGAGGCACGGCGGGGCTCTGCTCGCTGCACAGCCCCCACAGAACACAAGCATTTGATGAGGAAAAGTTTGCTGTCAAAGCCTTCCCTGGCCAGTGAACAGCCTGAACGCGTCTGCGTCTCCGAGAGCTCCGGGGGTGACAGAGTGAATGAGACTCATCTGCAACATCCGATATTGCAGGTCATTATTCACTGGCTGGATTTTAGCATTCAGCACCTGAGACCCGATCAACACTGACAGGGACATCACCCCCTTCCCCACAGACCAAAAATCTTGGGTTCAGTGTGGGTTTCAATTTTTAAATTTGAGTGGTAATTTAACAGACCGATTATTCTCATCAACACCACACCACGTGCTACTGCAAGTCCACACCACTTCTTCCAGTCCAGAATATCCAAATTCAGTCCTTTCTCTGTAGAAAGAGGCATTTTGGGAATCACGAGCCATGGAAGTACTTCTATCCCAGAGAGCCCACCCCTGCCTGGTGATGATTTTACCACCAAAGGGAGAGAATGCCATTAGCTCCCTCTTCTCTATGGTAATATGGTAATATGGTAATATTACTATAGTGCAGGTAATAAATATTACCATAATTATGGTAATATGGAAATATTAAGATCTGATACTTTCCCAGCACAACCTCGTGCTTTTATTACATTTGGTCACAGAGGTCCCTTGTCAAATTCAAGTGCAATTTTTCCAGTCCAAGTCAGTTCTCAGAAACTGCAGGTCCCTGTCAGAGCCTTCATCTTCCACGAAGCCATGAAGAGCTTTTACCCTGAATATGCCAGAAGTCAGTCCGGTATTTCACTATTTTACTGTAGATGATGCTCTGTTTGAAGGCCACTGTGCTTCAGACTGCCAGTGTGAGAGATGGGCTGGGCAGCCCAAAAATGCCAGGGAATGATCACCTCAGCACCCAGCGGGGTTAGCAGAGTGGTGTGGATCAGTAACATCACACAGCAGGAACTCCCCATAAATTCACATTTTTAATCTGCAGAGAACAGATTTTCCAAGTCTTTTCCTCACTTTCAAGTTTATTTCTCTAACAACACAGGGAAGGGACAGAGAGTTCTGCCCATTCTAGCCCTGATACCTCTCTCCTGCCCATGGGCAATTCTCCCAATTTTCCCCATTTGTTGCCTACACTGACAACAAATTTCAGTCTATTTTATGTGTCCCTTGTCCATACCCTACATGACAGTGTAACACAAACACTCTTGAAACCTAAAAAGCATCTTCATGTGGCTGTGAAGACAATTAATCAGCTCTTCCTCCTCACAAATGATGAGTGTAGCACGGCACGTACAGGAACATACACTTTTAGTGCAGGAACATAGATTTTTAGAGTAGTAAAGTGGATTTTTACAATAAGAACATAAACTTTTCAAGCCTTCTTCATAAGCTGATAGCGATTTCCCCCTCTTCAAAGTTTCTCTTTGTTCTTTCAGCTCTGAAAATACCCTTGAGAATTTTTAATGCTCAATGCAAGCTGTTTAAAGAATTGAAAATTAGCATTGTTAGAAAGAAGCCATTTCTTTCCTACCCAATGTCCTATTTCTCCCAAACCTTGGAAATTTCCTGTGCAATAAACTGTCAAAAAGGCCTTTAACTGCTACACTGGAAAACTTACCAAAAGGTGTCACTGGTTGCTGTATTTTCAGGTATGACAAGCTGGGAAAATTTATGAGATGGCTTCTCATATCCCCAAATAAATGAGACTATGGGGTGCTGCAGCATGAAGAAATAAACATTTAGGAAATATTTATGAAGGAAATCAGTGCCTATAAATTACACAGCCTGGGCCACCCCTGGAGTAGCCTTATTAGTGCAAACAGGGTATAATCAGCAAGAATGATCCTTCCATGCACTGCTCTCCCCTCAGGGTCCCTCAGCCCATCTGATTCCCAATCCCCCCCTGCACCTGGTTGTTTCTGATAAAATCAGAAAGCAATTCCTGACACAGAGTTGGTGCCACTACACATCACTATGTGCAGTCTGGCATGTCATGGACAAAGGGATTACAGAAAGTGACAATGAAGAAAATCTGTTCTGAGGATGGAAACAGATTTGCTGAGGTCAAAAGCATCCTGAAATGACCTGTAAGAGGCAAGAGAGAGATGTCTGAGTGTGGTCTCTACCACACATTATCACAGAATTATTACGGTTAGAAAAGACCTCCAAGACATCAAGTCCAACCTTTGAGTGAAGAATCAGCATTTATGGTTTATAAAAACATGGAGCAGAAAAGGATTTTATCAGTATAAGACCAGCCTCATCATAAATTTTGCTCCTTCTGATAAACAAGTTCTAGTACTTGATCACATAATTCCTACCAGAGAGCTGATTTCTTTCTAAGTAGGAAAAAAACCACCAGCAAATAAGCAAAATATTCTCATTCCCTCTGCTGACAAATCACATTTTAACCAGCCATGATATGGACTATTCACTAAATTGAGTTCATTAAATGAAGTCATCGCTCTCATCCTCACAAACAACAACATCCAGCTCTCACTGGCACATGAAGATCAGAAGCCTGGTTTAATTCCCAACTCTGAAATAATTTCTCTTTGATCTCCTTGGTACTGTGGGTGCCTATGGGGATGAGCTGGGGCACTTTGGGAGTGCACACAACGTGCTGTACACCCCAGCAGGTTCATGTCTCCATTGTGAAGTTCTCTATTGGAACAAAGCAAAATTTTCCTTGAATTTGCCTCGACTCTTTCCCAGAGAAATCAAATCCACAAGTTTCCCAGGAAGCCAAGCCCAGTGGCTCTGCTGGACCAGGGAGTATCCTCCAGGAGTAACTCTGTACATCCTGCCAGAGCCAAACCCCTACAGCAGCTTCAGCACCACCAGCACCAGGCACTCGCTGTCCCCTCGCCCCACAGAGCTGAACACAGGTGACCAAAAATTCCTTCTGGCTGCAAACCAAGCTCTGCTTCCCACAGACATTCCCATCAAACTGCAAAGGCACCCTGCAGCACCAGCACACCCAAGTGTCCAACAGGAAACCACCTTCAGTCACTGGCTGATGGAGCCTGGTGGCTGCAATGCCAGACCTGGAGAAGGGCACTTGGACACTCCTGGCACAGGTGGCCACTCTCCTGTGCCAGCCCTGCCACCACAGCCATGTCCCCAAAGGCACAGCCAAGGCCCTCCAGTGCTGTCACTGCTCAGAGCAAAGCCAGCTCAGCTGACCATGGGCCACAGCAATGGCAACTTCAGGGCTCTGCTTAGGGTCTGCCATGGCTGCTAATTTAAAAAAGAACAAAAATGCCCTTGATCTTCCAGCTCTCCACAAAGTACATGTTTTTCAAAGTCCTCAGCCAAATCTGGAGTGTTTCAAACGCTCTGAATGGCTTGAGTTTAATTTGTTGTTGTTTGGGACTGTGTTGATTAACACATGTAAATAAAGGCAGCTGGTGTTACCTCTATTTCCATTTCACACCCTATTAAAGCCTGGTTTCACAATTAATTGAAAGCAAAAGGAGATTATTCAGAAATGAATCCTCTCTGGCAGGTCTAGTGAAAACCTGGGGAGACCCAGCCCCCCTCCTGGCAGCATCCAGAAACCAACATCTTGGATACCACACAACGACACCAAAACAGTGCTGGAAAAGGAAATCAAACCCTTCACACGGCACATTCCTCAGCACAGGAGAGGGAAGGATTCTTCTGTCCTCCTGGCAAGAAAGTTGTCTTCTTTCATGTGCAGAATTTAAGAGATCAAAGTACCAATGAAGAAACACAATTTAGGAATGCTTTTCCTGCATCCAAACTATCAAAAAACAGGCCCCAAGGAACAGCCCAGCCATGTTCAAATGCCTCCAGTCTGGTGCAGGAGGGGTTTGTCTCAGTGTGGAGGCAGGACTGTATCTCATCAGCCATGAAAGCACAGCAGTAACAACTGGACAGAAACACCTGACAACCTCTGGACGTGCTCTGAACCCCAAAAACTCACTTATGACGCACACAGAAATTGTACAAAGTCAGCCCATGACCACAGAAATCTCCTCCTTGGACTGTGTCACTGTTTCTTCTGCCCTTTTCTACACCCCAGCCCATCCTCACTCCCAAGAAACTCCAAGCAAGCGTCAAGATGAAAATTTTGAAAATTGGAAGTTCACAATGGTAAAATTTTATCACAACCATCTTCACCAAATCATAAAATCATCAAATCCTGGAATAGTTTGGACTGAAAGGGACAGGAAATCCCATCTCATTCCATGGGCAGGGACACCTGCCACTATCCCAGGTTGCTCCAAGCCCCATCCAACCACTTGAACACTTCCAGGGATGGGGCAGCCACAGCTTCTCTGGGCAGAAATGAACCTGTTTGGAGTGCCTGGAATCAGGTGCAGGTAGGAGAGCGCTGCTGTGCTGAATTCCCAGAGCAAGGCAATCCTGAGAGCCCTCTGCACGCTAGATGGCATTGCACTACAAACAATGGCAGGGATCAGGACAGGATCCTGGGTCCTGGAACAGCAGCACAATCATCCTCCTGCTCCTGCAGCCCCAGGTTCTCATGAGAGTAAAGCCCAGCCCAATGGTTTACCAATGGTGAATATTTACAGGATCAAGACAATGGAGACAGCTCTGGAAGAGGAACCAGCACCTGGTGGCTTTGGGCTAAAACAAAGAAGCGATTAAATTGAAGGACCTGCCTGATTTATTCATTTATTTAAAAGAGAAGTGGCCTTGCCACAAAACAAAGCACCCTTTCTTTCACTGTCTCCCCCTGGACCAAGCAGGATTCTTCCCTTGGCTGTTGCCAATCAATGAGCACAGACACACAGCATTCCCTGTCAGCCTACCAGGGGACCATAAATTATATTTACTTGGCTTATTCAAGGACCACTTCCACAGAAAAGCCACATGAATGCACCAGGAATGAGGTTTTCTACAGTGTTTGTCCATCATTTTTTCACAGGTTCAGTTTATGTGCTGGTGACATAGGTAAAGATATAAACCACTTGAATCCATAACACATTTAGGCTTATTGAGAAGTGCATTCATCCACAGTCAAAAACATAAGACTAAGGCAGTGAATATCATTTTTTATACAGCTCCATAAGATGTATACAGTTTTTATCTTCCTGCATATGGCATTTTATAAAACTGCTGACTTTCAAGGAAAGTGCATTAAAATCACAGAGTTAGTTATGACTGCCTTTTTCTCTCTGAGCTCCAAAATCCATTACATTCTGTGGGAGGCCAGTGACAGTTTTACTCCTAGTCTACTTTTCCATTTGCTGGGAACAAGCACATTATTCCTCTGAGGGAAGTGAAAATTGATACAGCCCTGTCATTCCAAGCTATTAGTCTCTTACTCACTTCTTCTGTTTTCTCCCCAGCTAAATCAGTATTAACTTTTTTTCCATGCTGACAAGAATCAAAGTCACTGGAAAAAATGCCTTATATACCTGAGATATCAGCAGGAGTGCCAAGGGAGAAGAAAAAACAACACAGAACCCCCAGCAACAGTAATTCTGATGGAGGGAAGAGTGCTGTGGCAATGAGCAGCTTAATTGGCTTAAGGGAGTCATTGATCCTGTCTCACTGTCACATTTTCTAAGCACCTTTTCTACTCAGAGTGCAGATATATTTATGCTGTGATTTCTCAGCCTCCTGTCATCCAAGGAGAGGTATTTGTGTGATCTGAACTGTGCTGTGCTGAGTAAGATTTGAGATTTTTCACGTACAGAGAAGCAGGACCAAGAACAGAACTTCTGGAGCAAAGGCAGGAAACACAACTTAGCAAAGCAGACAAGGGAAAACCAAACAGGGATGGACAGCCTTGGAGCAGGAGCCTGGCTGCACCACATGTGGAGGTGCAGGATGTGAATAAAGCTGAATTCCCATCAGGAAGTGCAGTCGTGGCTCTCCTGGGAACAGTTCTGCTGGAGCACAGCCCCACCAGCCCCTTTCCACAAGCAGGACTTGGTGCTGGGCGAGGAAAGAAGAGTGGAGGAAGCAACACCAACATTCCTGACACTCCAAAGGTGGGACACTCTCCCCTCCCAGCACCAAACACCTCCAGTCTGGTGCAGGAGGGGTTTGTCTCAGTGTGGAGGCAGGACTGTATCTCATCAGCCACGAAAGCACAGCAGTAACAACTGGACAGAAACACCTGACAACCTCTGGACGTGCTCTGAACCCCAAAAACTCACTTATGACGCACACAGAAATTGTACAAAGTCAGCCCATGACCACAGAAATCTCCTCCTTGGACTGTGTCACTGTTTCTCTTGCCCTTTTCTACACCCCAGCCCATCCTCACTCCCAAGAAACTCCAAGCAAGCGTCAGGATGAAAATTTTGAAAATTGGAAGTTCACAATGGTAAAATTTTATCACAACCATCTTCACCAAATCATAAAATCATCAAATCCCAGGGTGGTTTGGGCTGGAAGGGAACTTAAATCCCATCTCATTTCACATCTTCCACTATCCCAGGTTGCTCTAAGCCCCATCCAACCACTTGAATACTTCCAGGGATATGCAGTCCAGAACCTCTCTGGGAAATGACAGCAAATGTACTTTTTCAAATGATGAAGCAAGGTCTGTAAGAACAAATAATGCTGGCCCGACTTGCACAGCTTTATCTCTGCAGGGTATGCAGGGTCTCCAAAAGCCTTGTCCATCAAAAATGAACGTCCCTGTCAGCCTGCAGTGACTGACACCAAGAGCTGGCACATTCCAGCCACAGCTGTCTGAGCAGGACCTGGCAGCACCAGGCCAAGGCAGAAGGCAGGGAGGGGGAGATCAGTGCTACCACAGCCACATCTGGGAATTCTTCCCCACAACAAACATTATTTATCATCTGGCTCAACACCAAGTTCTCTTGCTGACAAGAGAAGCAGCAAGTGAAGGACAATAATCTCCCCTTACCTGGCAGCAGGAAGTGATAAAAGCTGAGGGGAAACTTATTCCATTTCCTTCCATGACCCCACAAGTGGGAAAGATCAACAACCACTCATGTGGACAAACCAGGCTGTGTGAAAGCCAGCACTGCTGGCACTGAGGCTGTGCCTACACCCCCTGACAAGAGGCAGTGGTCAGGCTGTGACCAAACTGACTACTGGATGCATTTTGAGAGAACACAGCCACAGCAAGAGCACTTCCCAAAAAAGTCCTTTATCTTCCCACTCTGCCAGACCTGAGCTGGGGGAAGGTGCAAGCAGGATTTTGTGCATCCATGCATGGGAAATGCTTCAAATCCTCACATCTCCAATCTGCCCCCACCCTGCTTTTTTAACCAAAGAAACAGAAAATCCTTGTTCCACAGCTGGGACAGATCTGACCCAAGTTTTCTAACCCACTTCCACTTCTGTACAACTTGAGCAAGTGTTAAACATGGAACAGACTCCATGGAAGCACTTCCCTCAGAAAGGGGGGCTGGAAAATGAGCAGCAGAGGTACATGGTCAAACTGATTTTCTGAAACAAAAGCTTTTCTAGGAGTAGAACCCAAAACTTCCCCCCTTAGCTGAATGTTACATAAAAACTTCAGCCAGACTAAAAGAATCTGGCATTAACAAGAAACTCACAGCTCTGGGCTTTATTGCACCTCCCCATCTCTTCAGGTGCACAAACACATCCACACACATGGTCCTGACCCCTGCTGCTCACAAATCCCATCCTCACAGCTCCAGCACATCTGCCATGTCACACCTCACCAGCAACAAGGACAAGCTGTGCCCTGCACAACTTCTCCAGCTGCTCTTCCTTGGAAGAAAGGGGTGTCCCAGGGAACCTGCAGGCTTTGGGCAATATTCAACTCACACAAGCATACAGAATTCAAAACGTAGCTGACAAGAAATTCAGGTGTAGTGGGTTTAAGAACTAAGTATTTTCTACATATTGAAAGAAAAATGACCACACACTGCAGGTGCTTACCTGCTCTGCACAGTAAATATTTCCCAGACTGAAAAGAAACATTTATACAAGGTGCAGAACAAGCATAAGTCAGTTAAAACAAGGTACCATAACCTCCCTCACACACACACATGATGTTTTAATATTAGATTTTACATTGATCAGAAAATCCCAGAGTTGTTTGGGTTGGAAGGACCTTAAAGCCCACCTCATTCCACCTTCCACTAGCCCAGGTTGCCCCATCCAACCTGTAATCAATCCTACAGCAACACACACAGACAAATTAGGCTGGGAAGGAACCGAGTGTGTTTGTGATGAAAATATCCAATGACATTTACAGGAGTGAACTGATGTAAAAAAAAACTACCCTGGAGCCATGAAGGAAGTGCTACAGAGTCCAACCAGGTGATTGTTCACACCCACAGCCACTGCCATGTGCTCAGCAGTGATGGGGGTAAGGGAGAAGAGGATGAAGAGGAAGGACAGAGAAAAGGCCTGTTTCTGCCACATCCTGGGAAATTCCCAGGATTCCCACAGAGGAAACAGGATTAATGTCTTTATCATCAGTATTAACAGTCTTCCTACCAAAACAGAGATGCCCAAACCTTGCTAGAGGTCCAAACAGGCACCAATACAAGCCCTAAAATGAGTGCTTGGGTTTAGTTTCATCTCAACCCAATTAAGGAGGAAAATCTCTAAGAAGATACTGAAACTTAGATGTTTCATCTGAGGCTCCGTAAGACTCAGAATTCCATAATGGTTGATATATAAGGCTGCAGCCTCCCTAATTCTGGCAAAAGGCACTTCCCAGCAAACACAAAGCCACTCTAACTCAGGCATTAAGAATAAAACCATTGACAGCATGGTCACTGATTTTCGCTTCTGAAAATAAATGAGTTTGGGAAAGAGACTGAAATGATCATATTGAAATCTTAGGTCTTAAGCAGTTATGGGAGAAACTTGTTTAAACAAACAAGTTTCTTCACTCTAGTTAAGAAAGCATTGAAGATACTTGTACACTGAAGGGATTGCACAGAAAAATCCCTAGGGAAAAGTGAGACTTACTTTGAAATTTTTAATCCCCACAATCTTTTATCTCATTCTATAACTTGGTGATATTATTTTTTAGAGACAATATGGCGAAAAAGCTGCATTCTATTGTCTGTGGTTGGTCCTGGTGATCTGGGAGGTCTTTCCAATTTCAGTGGCTCTGTGTCAGTCCAGGGACATCAAACTCATGACACTGCACTGAAAAGCATCCCATGCTCTGAAATACTAATTGTAACCTTCTTACTACCAAAAGTGAAGGCAGTGGGAATTTTAGAGCTCTTCTGATCAGTCACAAGATGCCAAAGTTGGATTCCTGCTAAATTCTGCCTAGAAGTGACGCTCTTAGTTTACTAAATAAGCCCTAGTGAGGACTCACAGCCAGTCAGGGGGCACAACACACAATCCCCTGGAGTAGGGAGGGAAAGGCCAGGAAAATCAGACTCTCCTGAAGCCAGCACTGTGCTATCCAACCTCCCACATTCCCTGACACCCCACACCGTGAGCACTTCAGCAGCACTGGCTGTTTTCTAGGGGTTACATGCAAATGTACAGCAAGCTCACAGGCAGGCCAGCTGGACAACATGAAGCTGTATTTTCCAGAACACAAGCACACACAGGAATTACCTTGTTACTTGCCTGTCCCAGGTTATTTATGTCCTGTATCCAGTATGGATCCAAAACCCCAGGGAAGGAAGAAAAATGCTTTCATAGATAAAAAAATGCAGCTTCTGTATGTTGACCAGTGAAGGGCAGCAAGAACAGCACAACAAAATGCCTGAAATTCAGGGTATTAAAGAAATTATCTTGGAAACCCTTAATAAATAGAATGAGCTTTAATTTTGTGAAGTAGTTCATAAACATGCCTTGGCTTTTTGATCCATCTGTCAAAATTGGTTGTGTCCAGAGGATGGACTTGAAGAGTTACAAGGTTAACTGCATAAAGGGTCACAGACAGATCTGTAACTCTGTTTTTATTTTAAATTTAGAAAATTCTGCCAAAATGCCAGAGGCAGGAGATACAATAGTAGAGATATGAAAAGAATATTTTAACCTTTAAATTTCCCAGATGGCAGTTCAGGGAAGGTGAGTTGTGAATAACTCGGGTTACACTGGAAATGGTTAATGTCCTGGGAACTACCCAAAAGCCTCTCAGTGGAATTGGAAGTGGGCTTCTGGTTTTTAACCATTTCATTCACTCTCCTTTCATAAAGGGGTTAATGTAACCCTCCCCTGTGCAATGCACTGCTTGGAAGCTCCTGCTCTCCTCAGAGAGGCCTCACCCTGCAGCCCTGCCCTGCTCCCAATTTCTGCACATTTCAAGGGAAATTCAATTCAGTGTAGGATTCAATTCTTGCAGTATTTAAACATACAAGCACGAGGACAAGAGTGATGGCACAACCCAAGCTGGGACAGCCCCCTGGAGACACCTGGGCTGGCACTGCTGTCACACTGAGTGTGACTCATCAACCCAACCATGCTCATTAACCCAGGTTAAATGGCTGAGCCCTTCAATCACCAGGCAAGGGAATTAGTGGTCACAACAACAAATTTGGGAGCTCACAGAGGACAGCTCTGCTTCACACACCAGGACAGACATGGAAGTTGGACATGATGATCCCTGGGGGTCTCTTTCAACTCAGAATTTTCTATGGTTCTATGGAGAAACAGAACCTTTCCAGAGCAAGTTCCCAAGCTGCTCCATACTGCGGACAAATGAGACATTTAAACCCTTATTTTGCTTTCTAATATTGGTATTTCAGTTAAGATTTGTA
This sequence comes from Hypocryptadius cinnamomeus, assembly GCA_013400635.1. Taxonomy (NCBI): domain Eukaryota; kingdom Metazoa; phylum Chordata; class Aves; order Passeriformes; family Zosteropidae; genus Hypocryptadius; species Hypocryptadius cinnamomeus. The sequence goes on from VYZP01013103.1 coordinate 149,747, forward strand.
CTAATAGCAAAGTAGTTTCCAAGAGAGAATAATGAAATGACTTACCAACGGTTCTGTGTAAAATAAACGTTCCTCTATAGCAAACACTGATACAATAACTTGTCTAAATGGGCACACAAAGGATGTAAAATGCTCCAGCCCTTCCCACAGCTCAAACCACTTTCAGCCATGGGGCCAAGCAAATTTAAATCTGAACACACTGCTGTGGAACACTGGAGCACACACACAGAGCCTACAAACCCCACAGCACGGGGCCTGTGTGGAAGGTGCTGCCATCCAGATCATCATGGATTCTGCAGGCAATTCAGCTCAGGGTTACTGCTGCAGACACAGTTTGCTTTACAGCAGCTGTTTTACCCTTACTCTGATCATCACAACTTACAAGACACAGACACTCATAATCCTAACAGAAAACACATCATCCACACCTTAATTGCTTTTATAACAGGAAAATAAACCATTCATCCATACAGCGCACCACAAAGAATTATAAGAGCTCATGGGTATTTTGTTGTTAAAAAATCCAAGTATTCCTTCTCCCCTGGGTTATCTGAAAATCATAAATGATAAATTTGGAATATTATTTTCCAGACTCTCTGAGTGAATTGATTAATGGCCAAAGTTCTGCATCTTTGTGACACTGGATAGGCCTGAGCAGTTCAAGTCAGCTGGGAGAGGAAAGCAGGACTCCAGACCAAACCCCCCCTGAGCCCTGGCCAGCATCGACTTGCAGCTCTGCTGACCCCTCTGCTGTCTTTGAACTGCACTTAGTGGAATGGAGCTAGAAATTGAGGGATACAGGGAGGCTTGAAAGAGTTCAAAGGGATGAGGAACCAGGGGAAATAAAGCCCAACACAGCTGTCCAGGGTGTATTCAAAGTGCCCATCAGAGCTCAGTGTTCCTGCTAAAACCCATCAATAATTCAAAGTGCACCAGCCTAAGAACTCACTCCTCCACAAAGAGCTTCCAAACCCAACCCAGCTTTTATTTAATCTGAAAGTAAATGGCAAAGCACAACACTAAATCAAACCTTGAGCCAGGGGACTCTGAACCACTCTGATGCTTCTCAAGTCTCACACCTTTTATTTAGCCTCAAAAACCCTGAGCTCCCCTCACCTCAGCAAGGCAGCACCCCTGTCCTGATATGACATTCCCCTCCTTCCATGCAAATCCTTTCTGCCCCAGGGCTCCAGCTCCCAGTGGGTTCCCTGCCCATCCAGCACTGCTACACCTACAATTATTGCAGGACTTAGCAGATAAAGAATTATTCAATAATTTAGCAACCTTGCAAAGTGAATTCCTGGGCTCAAGCTGTAAAAATAACAGAGGATGTTTTGTTATTTGAACTACTTCAAGCTGGTAAATGGGAACCTGGTCCAAAATCAGTTCTTTTAAAGGCTGAACGTTTTGACATGTTGTATTTGCAATAAATAAGATTCACACCTAAACACCACACAGAGGAATTACACAGCTCCACTGCATGGTAAATCAGAAAAATTTTGGTTGGGATCTAAACATAAACTGGTAGGATCAGGCAATGCCACTTCCTCAAGAAGTGCATTTTTCTAGTCAGTTTGTTTCATAACCATATTTATAAGTTTCATCAGTTTTCCAATAGAACAGAATGGATTTTAAGGCCTGTTTAAGGATTCTGAACATCTATAACGTGCATGGCACTATGTATTTTTATTTCCAACTCATTTGTGGGTGTATATTAAGGAACCATCTTCCCCTTAAATTATTACTTACATAATTCTGAGTGTGATGTTGCCAAAAGCTCTCTATGCAGTCAGAGTTGTCAATTCTGACTGCAACTCCCAAACCATGCCCTGAGCCTCCAAAACACATCTGATGGAGCTTGAAACATCTCTGTGCAGCCTAAACAAGCTTTTCATAAAAGCTCCTTCTGGGAAATGAACTATTTGAAAGGAAGAAATTCAGGATGGTGGCAGGGAATATCTTGCAAGTGCAAGATATTGTTCCAAATATGTTCCAGGGTAAGTTTTTATTAATATTTCTTTTACTCATCTGGTTGGGTAGAAGTAAGAATTAATGAGTAGAATCAAAGTTTGTTCACTTAGTTTTAAGAGATAGAAGATCTTCAGGGGAGGTGGTCTGGAAGAGGCAGTGAGATAATCTCATGCTCCTCCATGTAAGTATGTGCTTTTCAAAGCCCACAGCCACACATCCACGTGTAATGGGAGCATTCCCTTTCCCTTTGATGCTTCTTTGCCAGGAAAGCAGCAGCCTGAGTTTGCAGGTCCTGCTGAGAAAATGGCCAGAAATGGCCATTGATACCTTTGGAATTCTGAGTCAAGACCAAAGAGCTCTCTGCTCTGGATGCTCAGGAGAGCTGAGGGTCAGCGCCTTGCCTGCAGGACAGGGAAGCAGGAACTCACACCCCACAGCAAGGGATAAAATCACAAACCCATAAAAGCCCACAAACTCCTCCAAATGCCTTCCAGACATTCAACAGTGTGGGGGGAGTGTGTGTCTGTTCCTCCTCTGAAAAAGAGAAATCTGCTTGAATCCAGCCCTTTGGGAATGTTTATGTTCACAGGAAATCTTCTGCCCAAATCTCTCTTTTGCAGGTAAAACAAACAAAAGTGTGGTCTCAGCAGATCTAGAAACACCCTCTGTAACCCCTGTGCAGCTGCACATCCAGAGCCCTGGCACAGGACAGCAAACACTTCCACATGGAACATCCAAGCACCACGAGCTCAAATTCTTCTCCCTCCCCACAGGACAACTGGGCACAGGCCAGGCCAGTGACAGGACAGTCCTGAGCACTCCCACAGCTCCTCCCTGATTTTACCCTGAAAGAACAACCCTGAGCTCATCACAACACAGTGCAACACTGTAGTCCTGTGTGAAGCAGTGCTGATGTTCCAAGACTGGAAATGACCTGGAAAGCAGATCATGGAAGCACCATGAGGAAATGGTCACAAGGTTCAGGACACAGAGCACACCTGGAGACAGAGGTGGAGCACGTGTGGTGTGCTCAAACCTTAAGCAGAAAGATGTCAAAGCCAAGAGCATCAATGAATGTTGCAGGATCAGGTTATATTCTAGACACAGAATTACAGAATCGCAGAATCGTCTGGCTTGAAAGGGACATCCAACCCAAAAGCTCATCCAGTGCCACCCCTGCCATGGCAGGGACATCTTCCATGTCCCAGGCTGCTCCCAGCCCTGTCCAACCTGGCTTTCAACACTGCCAGGGATCCAGGGGCAGCCACAGCTGCTCTGGGCACCCTGTGCCAGGGCCTGCCCACCCTCACAGGGAGGAATTTCTCCCCACATCCCATCCATCCCTGCCAGTGTCAGGAATCCCAGCTGTGCTCCTGCAGCAGGGAATGAATGAACACATTCCTAGGGCAGGGCAGGGCACCCACCCCAGGGCAGGCTGAGCTAATGAATGAACATTTAACACCCCCAGCCCGACTTGCTGCCCCCAGCTGCCAATTCTGTCATCAGCCCTCCAAACTCTGGCCCCTGAGCAGGGTCTGAACAAGCTGCCCTTTCTGTAGGCAGCTACAGGTTAAACACAGCACAGGAATGTTCCCACAGAAGTTTGGTTTCACAGCTCATACATCCTCTGGCTTGACAAACCTCCAGGAGAAGGGAAACACAGAGCCCTGCTCCTGTAAATCTTAGGGATCATATCTACAAGGCAGTTATTAAATCACTCCAGCCTGGCATGCTGGCAGATCCCTGAGCCCAGCATTACACTGCATTTTAACACCATTCCTGGTAACTGGATGGCTGGCTACAGACAGAAACACACGGGATTTCATCTCCCTTCAAGCACTAAGGAAACAGGCGTTATTGTTCTGGAGCCCACGGAATCTTTTCAAGTTTATAACATATTTTGATTATGTATCCAATGCAGCTTTCTGGTTTTTCCAGGTCATTAAACTGCAGGAAAGAAAAATTTTCCAACACAACTGTGTTCCAGTTACTAATTAAATGAATTTTAACACTTTTCTGCAACATGTTGGTAAAGATGATTTATGGGGCTGGCAAACAGCAGGAGGTCAACGTCAAAATAACAGCTGGGCTTATTACAGCCACTTGAAGATTTACTCATGCCATCAAAAGCCACAATGAACAAAAAACCCTACAATTCCACAGACAAGCTTGCTGTATTTCCAGTGATAAATGCTGGAGAAGGGAAAATAAGCTGGATTCCTGCAGGAAGTCTCTGTTTTCTCTCCCAAATGGGTCTGTTCTCCTGTAGAGATATGGATTATTCCCTATAAACTCATAAAAACATCCAAAAGAAAAAGGAGATGGTAAAAAAGCCCCAAAAATACCTGTTGTACTGAACCAACAGGTAAAAATCTCGTTTGCTTGTAATACTTCTTTGTGGGTTCTAGCCCACCCTTCCATGGGTACAGCTTCATAAGCATCTTTTTAAAATAAAGAACATAGATGGAATCAGACACAGCTGATCAAGATAAATAAATCCAGGGAAATACAAAGTCCCTGTGAGAGGCCATTCCACGAGCTGAGCAGTGCCATCCCAACTGCGTTTTCCTTTGTAAAAAAAGATGAACTACTGATTCAGAACAGTCAGTCAAAGGGAGAAAAGGGTGTAAAACACCTTCAGAAAGATTTAGCAGTAAATCCACCCAGGAACACCAGCCTCAATCTCCTTCCTGCCCTGTGGATCAGTCACAGCTCCACAGCTGAAGTTATCTTCCATGACAGAACCCACGCTGGATTTCTTCCCATTTCACCAGGGGAAAAAAACAGGGAACCTGGAATTTCACAGGTGTGATCTTGTTCCAGGGAAGAATTTCTCTGAGGAGCCTGTGGCAAGCTGGAAGCAAGACCAGGAAACAGCAGAATCCAAAAACTGAGGTGAACTTACTCGAATATTTTCATAACTCCTTTGGCAGCAGAAAACTTGGTCCAGAGACTCCAAATTTCAAAAATTTGTTGATCTTGGCAGGAGGCTGTGCCAATTTTCAGGGAGTTGTGGCTGGAATTATTAAGTTAATAGTGGCAGTTTCCACCTACACTCTGAACAGTTGTTTTTATATACCCACGTCCTTAAAACAGCCCTTGCAACATCCCCAGCACCACTTTGGAAGGCAATAGGAAAGAAATCACATGGAGAAGCCAGGGAATGGGAGGGGAAGACCTCAGTTTAAAGAAGGGGAACATACCAGAATCCAGCCAGGTAATCCTGGGAGGAGATTAACAGCATCCAAAGATGAAGGACTGAAAAGGGGCCCCTCTTCACACATAATCTGGGTCTACATCTCACTCAAATATTCATAAAGACAAAGCAGAACAGAGCAAAATTGTCTTTCAAAGCCCCAACACACACCAAAATTCAGGCCAATTTTTATGCTTCTTACTGAGAACTTGCATCTTTTAGAGGGACTGGGATGGGGAACTGCTGTTTTATGTTCTGCCTTTAAAAATCAATACTTTTTCCTTCTTAAACACTTCACAAAATGAGTGGGATAAATGATATTGCAGCCTGGAGCTACTCGTGCTGCTCCTGAGTGCCACGCACTGACAGCATTGTACCCACAGAAGAGCTGGGGACAAACAAACCCTCCTGCACTGCAGGCACTGAGCAGGCTTGGGGTCAAATCCCTGATGGAGAGATCCAAGCTAGGCTGTCCCAGCTCTGGCAGACATGGAGCAGGGAGCATCCCCATCCCTGCTGCTCCCAGCTCATCCACAAGGCTCCTTTAGCTGTGGCACCTGAAACTATCCCAGTTAACCCCAGCCAAGGGCATCTGGCCAGGCTTTACCAGTTTTGCTTCCTCTGCAATCCATCTTAGGAAAAAACTTACAGAGACTCCTTCACAAGCACATTCCCCCCGTGTTGCCCCTTCACTGGAATATTATTATAGAAAAGAAAAAAAAGGCAAACCAAACGCAGATGACCTCGAAAAGGATCTTCTCAGCAGGCTTTGCTGACAACAGGCACAGAAGGACTGAGCTGCTCTTTGCAATGTTTCTAACTCCTGAGGCACGACAGGAACATCCAATTCCAGGGGCAAAGCCCAGCTGCTGCTGGAGGCAGCCCATCAGCTGGGCTGCAGCGGTGCAGAGGCATTCCCACAGGACACAATTCCTGACAGGAATTCCTGGCAGCTGATCCCTGCGCAGGCGGAAGTGATTCTGCCTCAAATACTTCCTTTACCACTGATAACACAATTCCTGCCATGGCCCTGCCAAGGCTGCACTGATAAGGAGAGGATCTGTAACCCAGTCCTGCTCCCACAGGGATTTATTTTTAGACGTCAGATACAGCAAGGCAAACATAGAGACTGTGCTGTTTGAAGGGATAATTCTGCGTCAAATGCAAGATGCTGAAGTGATATGAATGTGCATTACAGCACTTGCCTTGAGCAAATGGCTTTTGAGGGAGCAAAGAATATTATCTGGGAAGCATGGAGCTGATCAGCTCTCCTTATTCCATTACCAAAACCTACTCAGCTGAAGATAATGTCTTAATTCTTTCAAGTGAAGAACAGAGTATTAATGCCTGGCAGGAAGTAGATATTTAAGGAATTCCTAATCACTCTTTCTCCTGTTTGTATTAATGGCATTTAGCACTAAGTAAAGTAAAGCCATATTTCATAGAATCACAGAATATCCTGGGTTGGGAGAGACCACAGGGACCATCCAGTCCAACCCCTGGCCCTGCACAGACACCCCAACAATCCCACCCTGTGCATCCCTGGGAGCATTGTCCAAATGCTCCTAGAGACTTGGCAGACTTTCTTTAGCATACAGTTATTGAATTACATTAATATCTTCTTAAATTAAAAAATAAATTTAACTCTGTCTCAGTAAGTTCTTAATGTTAGCAGAAGGATATGGGACTCCATATCCATTTTTCTATCTCACATTTTTAAACTTGGGGAATTTGAAGTTGCCTCAATTGGTCCCACAGAGTTTTGATGAGTTCTTTTCAGTTATTTATTCATAAATCTGATAGAAACCCAACACATATAAAACAAAGCTTGTACTTGCTAGATGCAAAGTGCTGATGTTGAACAGTGAGCATTTTTATCATTTCACAGGTAAATTACAGACTCTTCTGCACAAATGCAATTTGACCACTTGGAAATGACCTATTTGTACAAAGATTTGTATTTTCAGACTTACCATCAGTGTGTCCAATGAGTGAGAACCAGGTTAAAAAAGTTAAAGGGGAGAAACCTTGTATTTTATGCAAATTGAGAGGAAGCTAAATTAGGAAAAAGGCAAACTGAGAAGAAACACTGCATCTCCTTAGGAGACAGACCATGAAAGAGCTGAACCACAGTTCTGAATATTTATCCAATGTCAGACTAAAACACATCTATGAGCCAGAACCTGGCTTTTCATTAAAAATTAAAAATTAATGATGCAGCCCTTAAAATAAATACAGTAATGAACATAAGGTATTTCATCAAAATACCAGTGAATTTTGGGCACTGATGCAATCTGTGAGGCTTAACCTGTCGGTACAGCTTTGACATCACTGCCTTTGCCTGGCAACCAGCAATTTCCTGGGATGCCACAGGTATGGGTAAGATATTGCTTTTGGAGGCAGTGTGGAAGGACATTTCTGAAGAGAAAAAGTCCCCCAAAATGCACCTAGCCTCACTAGCACGGTGCAAGGATTGGAAGAGAACAAATCCCTTTTCATATCTCTCAGCAACTTAATTTAAAACTATCTCATCAGGTGAAATGTCAGGCTATTAATACCTCCTGCACCATGAGACCATATTATAAGTGACATAAACGTTACAAAACAACCTGAAATTTGGCCAGGCTGTTAATAGACAGCATTACACAATTCCTGACACGGACAGATAATGCTGTATTTTCTACTATGCAAATTTCTAACAGTGAATAGATTTTGAAAGCAGTTTACACCCACCACCCCTCAGATGCAACTCAGTAATTCTCTATTAGGTGCCAAGCTGTCACTTCCCATCACTCCAGCCCACTGCTATTCTCTGCCCTACCTTGGGAGCACAAAGGAGCCTCCAACTTGATTAAAATGCATGAGCCCTGTGTGAACCTATTTTTAAATCTCCCAACTAATACTGCTGTTGTATTAACAGCTTTCATTTATTTTACCATTAATACTGGTATTCTAAGGAAATGCTGCAATGCTCTTTCTTTTTGCATTTCAGCAGCAAAGCTCTTGTTCTCAAAGAGGTTTTTCACCATATAAAAACGTCCTGACACTGGGGGGATTTATGAGAAACCTTGCTTAGGAAAAGGAAGCAATTACAGGCACAGAGGGCCTGAGTCACCTTATTTAGGCACAAATTTTGCTTTAGGTATGCAAATAGCTAAACATGTACGGTTTTTCAGAGGCAGATGTGGTGGAAACAGAGAACTAACCCCTCAACACAAACAGAGTCTCAATTTTATGACAGTTCTTATGCTGCCACCAGCCCCTGTTTTCTTCCTGGTTTCACAGCACAGACACAGAAAACAGCTCAGGGCTGAGATAACCAGTAATAGCTCAATAACCAATACCATTTTTATTTCCTGTGCTACATCTTTCCACAATCTCTGTTTTTCAGGCAGACCTCCTCTGGTTACACCTCTGGTCTGGTTGTGCCAGGGGACTACTGAGCAAGAGCAAGGGAACCTACAGGAGCAGCAGTGACATCACAAAAAGCAGTGCTAAACCACTCCTGCTTGTGGGAGCTTCCCAGCAGGACATGCTTCAGGAAAACCTGGAAAGGATGTATCACCTGGCTTTACTTCTGCCTCTTGCAAACAAAGATGAGCCCCACAGGTCTGCCCTGCCATCCTGAAAACATCCCAGGAAATGCTTCAACCCACAAAGAATTAATTATTGGTCATCAAAGCAATGTGCCATGCGCAGCTTGTGCTCCCTCTCCAGTTGCATGTTGTGCTGAACACCCCTGGATGATGGAAGGGAGAACTCAGAGGAACACAGGATGCAAAAACCACACCTGTGTGGACACAGACCTGCTCCAACACAAAACTTCTCTCCAGAATTACTGAAAAAATAGTTGTGTCAAATCAGCGAATTACCAGGAGACAGAAAACAGGGACATGGATCAGTCATGTTGTTCCTGTACACAGAAAATGAAAATAAACAGTTTTCAGAAGAGTGAGTTCTGCTCCTGCTTGCCTGTTTCCCAGGGCCTCCATGGGAACTGAGCTCTTTGCCCTCTATTTCGTGCCCAGTACTTTGTGTGCCTGGGTCTGCAGAACCCACACCCCAGAACCACCCTCCCAGAGCCACCAAGTGTGAGCAACAGCAGATCCCAGCCCTGAACAGGACCCAAGCTCCTTCCCAGCTGGAATTTTACTGAGACAGAGAGAAAAAAACCCAGCTGCATAATTCTGCTTGCAAAAGCGTCAAGTACGGCAGCATGGAAGGCTGTAAATAATTCACTCGGTATTACAGGAAATGTTTTACAAATGAAAAGGTTGTAACCTCCTTTTGGCTACAAGGCTGGCAGATGCTGGAGGCATTCCTGCTCCTCTATGTGCAGAACAAAATGTGTCCTGTTTGTGAGAAACTCCTGGGTCTCAGCTCTCTCTGGAAAATGCTTCTGTCTGTATTCCTGAGGGAGGGATCAGAGAGGAGCAAAGTCTGCACACTTCCAGAAATGCAGCTCAGGCTGACAAGCAGTTTCTGGTATTTTGATGACACAGCTGCTGCAATGCACAATGCAGAGCTAAGGGAAGGGGTAAATTTGATTTATTTATATTTACATAAATACATTCACACAATTTTTTAATCACACACACACTCAAACCAAAAATACACACGCAGTGAATTACAGATGACTCAAGACTGAATGTTTGATACAGTTTTAAAACAGCGACATCAGCCAAATCCAGTGGAAATAAAACCATCTCCAAGCTCAAAGAAGAGCTCCACATGACTGAGTGCAGATTCTGCCTCAGCACACAGAAGCAATTCCAAATAAAGTCTCTACAGCTTTAACTTCTTACCACTAAACATTCAGCAACAAACTAAATAAGCCTCAGTGGAGGTCCCTCTATGCCTCCCCACCGGGTCAGCTAGCAGGAAACACAAGGTGTTTTATGTGTAAGAAAAATCTAAGACTCACCTGGATGTTGCCAAAGTCCACGTTTTCATAGTGGAAATGTGCACACTCAGCCATCTTCGGGAAGTGCCCCTTTGTAAAGGATAACCTGGAGTACACCAAGAGCACACCATGAGATGGATGCAGACCACTCAACACAGACAAACAACAGGTACTGATACAAAACAACAACAACTTTCTCATCCTAAAGCCAAGGGAACATAGGGATTTGTTGATGTGATGCACCAAAGCAGTGGGGAAGCGAACCAAGTGAGAAAGGAAAGCTGAAATGCCAAGTGGCTTTTCCACTGCATCCCTAGAGAGCTGGGTGACATTCCAGCAGCACACATCCCAGTGCATCCCTACAGAGCTGGGTGACATTCCAGCAGCACACATCCCAGTGCATCCCTAGAGAGCTGGGTGACATTCCAGCAGCACCACATCCCAGTGCATCCCTAGAGAGCTGTGAGACATTCCAGCAGCACCACATCCCAGTGCATCCCTAGAGAGCTGTGAGACATTCCAGCAGCACCACATCCCAGTGCATCCCTAGAGAGCTGGGTGACATTCCAGCAGCACACATCCCAGTGCATCCCTAGAGAGCTGGGTGACATTCCAGCAGCACACATCCCAGTGCATCCCTAGAGAGCTGTGAGACATTCCAGCAGCACCACACCCTGCAGGATGGACACAAGCAGGGACAAGCAGCTGCACCTCACAAATGCACATCCACAGCCTTACACGAGACACGAGGAAAGCAGAACTTTACCTGTGAAAGGCATCACAGCCCATCAGTCCCGGAGGGATGTATCTGAGGGTGCAGAACAAACTCTATTTATCCTTTGCCTTTTGCAAATTCAAAAGTCAGGCATAATTATTCCCAAGTGTCTCCAGCCACACTGGTGGCTGCCGGGGAGCTCCTCTGGCTCTGCAACATGCTCCTGCTTCTGCTGAAGCTATTATAGACTCCTATAGATATTCCTGGTGGTGAGCCAATGAGATTGTCATTATCTAGCTCCCTCTTCCCACGGGAATACAAGTGGGAAGTGAGATGCAGCATCTGGCTGCTCAGCACTGGAACAAAGAGCCATTTCCCTCTCAGCAGAGCACTAGAGGGGTGAGCTGAAGGCTCAGATCCATCAATCTCGGGGAGTTCCACTCCTCAAGTCAGCATTTTTAGCAAAAGTAATATTGATTATTTCTGATCCCTGTCGCTGCACACATAATGATTTGGTTTACAGTCTCTGGGAGACAGGCAGAGACAGAAATACAGCATGAGCCCACAGGAAAAAAAAACAAATTGGGAGATCAGGGAAGAAAAAATACCCCTTAGAAGGGAAAACTGTAAAATCCATTCAAATGAAGTTACAGAGGGCAGAATGCAAAAAGAAAAGAGAAAAAAAATCAGATAAAAAATACATACAGGCCACCCACTTGTCCTGGTTTAGTTTTCCAGAGCATAAGGAGAAAAGGAAAATTATCTCATTTACACATTGCCTGGGCTTCTTTTGAGATTTTTGTTCTATTAAAATAATTGTTCTATTATAATATGTTCTATTGTGGTTTTTTTTTTCTTTTCAATTAATCACTTTCAGGAAGAATTGCTAAAGAAAATTAAAGTGAGGTTCAAACCCTACCTAGCTTTGTTTCTATGGCCAGAAAGAGAAGAGTGAGCCAGCAAAACCTCTCATGCCCAGTTTTAGGCTCCATTAGCTCAAATTGCATTAGTTCCACATGGATTTTGGTTGCTCTGCTGAAGATACACCATCACAAATTGTTGCTGAATGCCCTGCACTGCAGCACAACAGCCAAAACTCAGCACAGCAAAACTGGAAGCCCAGGAAAGGTGGGAAAATCACAGAAGCCTGCTCTTACTTTTTCACATTCTTCACTTTCATGCTGGCTGTGCTGCCACAGGAGCGGAGCGGCAGCTCCCCCGGGATGTCCGGGATGTCGGCACCTCGGGCCTGCAGGGAAGAGACAGAAAAGCAGGAGTTAAACACGGCTGCAAGCTCTGGGCTCTGCCTGCTGACAGGAGCCGCTCTGTTCTGCATGGGGCTACAAACCTCACACCTGCTTAAGTTGAATTCTGCCTTTTGACCTGGGAAAACTGATCCTTGGGATGGGGACCAGGGATGTGACAATCTCTTCCTGTCACAAGCCTTGCTAACCCTTGGGGTAACTGTGAAATCCAGTATTTAATTCATTGCTACTTCTGCTTTCTAAAGCAGAGATTTTCAGAGGTGGAAGTCAAATAGATATTCCCAAACCCTGTACTTGGACTCCTCAGTAAGTACCTGATTTTCCAGACATCTGTGCGTTTAGACTCAGGCAGAGACACTGCAAAAATCTGGATTGTTCACACAGTGGAAAACAAGTTAATGACAGAGCTGGTTATATGTGGGAGGTGAACTTCTAAAACAGATCTTTGAAGCTATTGGTTTAGGTGCTTGAGGATATTAAAATTCTTTAATTACTAAAATTCATTTATTTCAGTGAGGCCCGAACTCCAAACTCTCTCCTTCCTATTCTGTCATATTTTCCCATCCCTTCCTTCCTCCAGCTGCCTTTGCCTAAGCCATGAGCTCTGCTGGGGTTGAATTCTCCATCACGAGAGACACAAACACTCAACTCCATGGGTTTCTCCCACTGTGATTCAGAGGAATGAGGGGGTTCAGTGAGGCTTTTATGGAGAGCAGTGATCAAACAGCAAGACCATCACAGACTTCACAGAGAAGGAGGAGAAAAACAACTGATGCTGGCTAGAGATTGCCCATCAGTGATGTGGGTGACACCAGCTGAGTGAGCTTTTTCTGCTTTATACAATGCACTAAAAACATGAACAATGTCCCAAAGAGGGAATGCTGAACCAAGAGGAAGAAAGGCATTTCAGTGTTACTTTTCTTACAGGCCTGGAACCAAGAAGTATTCCATCAAATAAATCCCTTTTCTAATGACAGGAACAAACAGATGATTGCCCTGATGTTACATCAGTCCCAATGGTTCTAAGCTGGTCCAGCAGAAGATCTCTGAACAGAGTTGGATCTGTCCCAAAGCTGTGACTGATAACAGAACACAGCTGCATTCTGCAGTGTGAAATATGGAGAAATATGGAAATATGGTCTCCACCCCCAAAACTTTATAGTTGGACCACCACAACGCAAGCTAGCAGCCCATGCGTGGGATGAACTACAGGACAATCTCTGTCACCCCTCCCTGAAGCTCCCATTTGATCCTGACACAGGTTACCTGTACCTGAGCTTCACCACATCACCTAGAGCTGCAGTGAGGCAGTCAGTGCCATTCTCCTGCTTGTTTTCATCAACCAGACCAGTGCCAGAGAGAGAGAGGAATTCATCCCACTGAACCCCAGACAGGCACAGGGGCGAGGCTACAACCACATTATCCATGTGAGGCTCCTGCTACAGTCACCAGGGACACTCTGGTACTTGGGGTCCATTCCCCTGCTTTAGACAACAGGAGGAGAGTCCTGGAATGGTTCAGGGTGGAAGAAACCTTACAGATCATCCAGTCCCACCCCTCCCCTGGGAAGGGACACCTTCCACTATCTCAGGCTGCTCCAAGCCCCATCCAGCCTGGACACTCTCAGGGATCCAAGGGCAGGCACAGATTCTCTGGGTACCCTGTGCCAGGGCCTCACCACCCTCACAGGGAAGAATTTCTTCCTAACATCCCATCTAACTACTCTCTGTCAGTTTGAATCCATTCCCCCCGTCCTGTCGCTCCAGGTCCTTGCCCACAGTCTCTCTCCATCTTCCTTTTCAGCCCCTTCAGGCTTTGGAAGGCCACAGTGAGGTCACCCTGAAGTTTCTCTTCTGCAGGCTGAACAATCCCAATTCTCTCAGCCTCTCCTTACAGCAGAGCTGCTCCATCCCTCTGATCATCCTGGTGCACCCTTTGGACAAAGCCAAACAGGCTGCAGGAGCACCCACTCCCCTGGACACAGGGCTCCAGGCTGAGCCTGGCTCTGAGGAGATGAACCCCAACATCTGCAGTAACCCACCAGCAGCTGCACCCATCCAGCTCCTGGTGCTTCCAGCACTGCCCCTGGAAAATCTACTCTGAGTGAGCTCTACCTTTTGAGAACCACTGAATAAATCTGAACCCAGGTCTCTTTCTCACCCAGCTGCACCTTCCCCAGCCCTGACCACAGCCAGTGGTGACCCCACTGTCCCACAGCTCTGCAGAGGCACAGCCACTCACCAGAGGAAAACAGGAACAATATTCATACACTTAAATAAACCTACCCTGGGCTGACTGACTTACTGAGCACACAATCACTTCAGGATGTAATAAGACACTTGAGAGTCTCATTGCCAATTTTAGCATTAAGAGGATCACCGATTTAATAAACCTTACAGGTCTTTTACATAAGAAAATAACTAATTACAAGAATAAATGTGCCATTCCAATAAGCTGCTTTTAGGCCAAGCTAGATGCGCTTGCTTAATTTCCTAAGGAACAGAATTTCTGTAGGAAGAAAAGTAATTTTTCTTCTCCATCAGCAGTAGGAGCTGGTGGGATATAAAAATGGATAAACAATCTGACAGAAAATGTGGGCTTCAAGCCAGTTTGCAGCAGTGGGCAGAGACCTCCCTGGATCTGACTCAAAGCAGCGTGGGCAAAACTCACACCTCCAGGAGCCCAAAATGCCAGCACCTCTCTTGGAAAAGTTGTGTTATCCTCTCCTTCCCAGTGGAGTCAAGTCCAAATTGATCTGGATTTCTGCGTCTCCCATTTTCTGCATCCAGTTAACTGGACCACAATGAGATGCAAGGCAGTAATTAACTCCAGGGGCTTTTCCAATTAGATCTGAGCTCCATGGACTGCAGCAGAACAACAATCTCTCCAAGGCTCACAGTTGAGGCAAAAGCACAGAAAGGTAAGGGCACAGAACTTGTGCAAGCTCAGATCTTTATTAAGAGGTGCCAATATGAGAAAAAGCCTTGGTGAAGAGACAGATACCAAAAAAGAAACTTACTGCAATTTTAGAAACTGCATTGCTCCTAAATAACCACAACTCCTTTTCATTCAAATCAAAGATACACAGCTACATAAAGTAGATTTTATACACTATTTTGCACCTGTTTTGATGCAAAACTTGGCATGTAGCATGCAGGTCACTCTCCCCTCAAAACACAAACAAAACCCTCCAAATAAAATTTGTCATCTTTTGTGCTTGGTGTCACAGTAATTTAATTTTAAAAATCATTTTGAAACAGTTGGATTATTTACATCTGAAAATTAGCTACCTGGCATCATCAGTGGTTTCTCACTTCCCTATTTTCTATGCATCGCTGTGCTGTGGAAACCTGGTAATTGCAGAGCAAATCTGTTTATGCAAATTGTTTAGTCCCATTTTCACAGCTGAACGTCACTGCTGTATCAATCTGCTCTGGTCCAAAACTTGGTAAACAAATTAGAGCTCAAGACAGAACTCAGAGAATTGATTTATCAGGAATCTCAGTTCTTACCTTTGCAGGGAAGGAAGGCTTTGGAGCGACACCACTTCAGCAGCTTGCCCTAAACCAAGAAATTCTCCTTCCAAAAGCTTGACTTGTATCAGTAGTAGTTGAGACAATATTGCAGAGAGTCAGTATTTTGTCATAGATACCTGCAGGGATTGCCAGGCAGGGAGATCTCACTAAACCCTTCCTCTAGGGAGGAGGAAGAACGCCAGTCTGCCTGTCCAACCCTCCCATGGATCACAGCATCACAGGATTGGTAAGGGTGGGAAAGGCCTTTAAGATCACGACCATCACTCGCCACCACCACCGTGCTCAGCACTAAACCGTGTCCTAAGGCTCCACACCCACATGTTTTCTGAACACTTCCAGGGACAGTGACTCCAGCTCTGCCCTGGGCAGCTGTGTCAGGGCTGGACAGCCTTTTCCAGGAAGAAATTTTCCCTGATATCCAATCTAAACCTCCCCTAGAGCAACCTGAGGCCATTCCCTCTCCTCCTGTCCCTGTTCCCTGGGAGCAGAGCCCGACCCCCCCCGGCTGTCCCCTCCTGTCAGGAGTTGTGCAGAGCCACAAGGGCCCCCTGAGTCTCCTTTGCTCCAGGCTCAGCCCCTTTCCAGCTCCCTTAGCCCCTCCTGGGGCTTCAGCCCCTTCCCCAGCTCTGTTCCCTTCCCTGGACATGTTCAAGTGTTGCTCCTAATCTCCCTGGGAATCAGAGAGCAGAAAAAGTGCTCTCACAAATCAGGCTGTTTAGCTTTAAGCATTTGAAATTTCTAGTCTTTTTATTTATAGACATGATTTAGAAAACTTCAGCTTTTTGCTCTCTAGCACACAAAACCTTAGTCATAAATAATTTATATCTAACGATTCCACAGCATAATATGAAAGGATTTTCTCCTAAAAAGTCTCCTTGCATTATCAGAAAACATGTCAACCTGTCTCCCCCACATGTAGAAACGTAACACAATCTGAAATATGTGTAAAACTCAACACAACAGTCCAGTGAACACAATGTGATGAAATTTCCACTTTGGTATCCTCGACAGGGAGAACAGTGAACCAGTGCAGAACCCACAGCCCTCTTCCTGCTGCTTCTGACATACTCTGGGATGCACAAGGAACCCTGGAATTCCACAAGAATCCCACAGTTGGTTTTCCATAGGACTACAGGAAGACCCCTGAGGAGGCACCACAGACACACCCTGGCAGGTGACTGAACACAGGTGAGATTTCTGAAGGCAGGAATTTAATCCAAGGTTATCACAAAGCAAGAATAACTATTAGACAGGCACTAACATATATTCATTTTCCACTGTCAGTCTCTCAACAAAACCAGTTTGGAGGGACCAGATTGCTCTGGATTCTGTCAGCACATGGCCTTGTTTCTAAAAACAGCAGAGCTGATTCCAAATGCTGTTTGGTTTCCATGACAGTCTTTCCTTTACATCATCTTCATTTCCCCTCGATCTTCTTGGAAGGAAAAATTACAAAGAGAGGGAAAAAAACCTAAACCCCCTTTAGAGCTCTCAAAAACCCTAAAGCTTTGCTTCAGTTTTACTTCTTTGCTGGAAAACAGCAGGGAACAGAAATGTTGTTTCAGGAGAAGTCATTACTCTGTAGGGAGCAGTAATTTCTTCACTTGGCACGAGGAGGAATGAAGAGGGCTGAAGTGGGTGCTCATGTACAAGGACATCAATAGCTACCCCAAATTTTGGGTACCAGCTCACTACACAGAGCTGGCTCAGCATCTACTCAATCAGGGAGTTTGCTCTGCAGCACTAAAAAGAAAGTGTCCCACAAAACTCCTTGCTCCCTGTGAGGCGGAACGTGATGGCTCCCTCAACACCTGTTCTCAGGAATTATTGCCCAGGAACTCACCTGGAGCACAATGAAGGAAGAATTTTGGTCATCCCAGCTTTGACCCCTCAGCCTTTAACACACTCCAGGGAGACAAAGTTCTCTCTGCTCCTCCTTCAGATGTTGTGACAACTACCCAGGCTCTCCACAATAAATAAATCAAAGAAGGAAAGGGAAAATGCTTCACTAAACTGAGAGTCACCATGCCTGAGCTGCTCCAAATCATTCTGAAGGAAAGGTCCCAATTCCACAGCATTTATCCCTAAAAGGATTAAGATGTACTGAGCACACCAAGGCTATAACTGGGTCACTGTTTTGAGTGGCAGAAATATATGGGAATGGATGAAGAAACAACATTCATCCCAAAATGTCAGAGGTACAGGGGCAATATGATGGAAATGCAAATATTTGCCAAGTTCTTCATGTTACCACTTTCCATGGATTCATTTAGTGGAACTGAATTAATTTCTTAAGCATTTTCATACAGCATGGCTCTGTCACGTTAGCACATTGCAGCTACATTTTTCAGAGCTGCTTAAGATATTTGTACACATTTAAAATAAAGAAACAACACCCAGTGCAGGTACCCAGGTCTGACAATGCCATCTTAAACAAAAATATATGCTTGTCATACTACAGCAGCTTTACCAAAGAAGTAAAAATAACATTAAATATCCCCCTCCAATTCTGCATTTCTTAATTGACATGGGAGGTTGTGGTCTCCCTGTCCCTGGAAGTGCTCCAGGCCAGGCTGGACAGGGCTTGGAGCAGCCTGGGATAGTGGAAGGTATCCCTGTCCATGGCAGGGGGTGGAACTTGACAGGCTTTAAGATCCCTTCCAACACAAACCATCCTGTCATTCTGTGGTTTTAAGGATTAATCCTGTGCTGTTCATGTTCTCATCAGCAGAGCGCAGCACGGGCACATTCAATAACACCCAGCACAAGGACGTTTTCCAGAGTGAGAAACACTGGAACCTTTTAAATTTTTTTTTTTTTTTTTTTTTTTAATTGAAGTCATCACTTAGCTCTTCCCTTAGTGCAAATATCCATTCTGGCTGGAGGGGGGCTTTAGGTGCAGAGCTCAAGGCCAGCATGGCCTAAGTATTAGAGATAGTACTGACCTTTCAATCTAGCTTTCAGTTTGGGGATTGTGGAATGTGCAGAAACACTCACCCAGCCAGAGATGCCTTTAAAATCTCATGGCAACTGAGATAATGGGATAGAGAAAAGGAATGAAAAAATGACAAGTGCTTACAGTAAGGAAACTTTGAACACTGGCAATGCACATTCTTAATTCCATGTCTAAGAAATCTGCATTCAATAAAGACATTTGAATGTGCATCATTTTTTGAGTTTAGAACTTTTAATTCTATTTTTCAGGTTCTCAATTCCAAACTGTTCCAACCAATACTTAGTTCATGGCATGTATAAAAGAGAATTCTTCTCTTTTTTTTAAAGGACCACACAGAACGTGTTTTTTCTACTCCCAGCATCTCCATTGAAAAGGGGGGAGGGGGGGGAGGGGAAATAAGAAAAAGCAAAACAAAAAAACCCAACACTTTAAAGCATTGCCATGAGCTGGCAAATTCAGAGAAACATCTCATTCCAGAGACTTAGCATCACAGAGGAGTTAGTCCAGGGCATCCATTTACCATAGTTTAAAGGATCAGCCTGGAATGAGCAAAGAACAAATTCTTAACTATTTGTCTACTCTCTTTTCAAATGAAGATCTGCAGCTCACAGATATGTAGGTGAAACCTTCTCCAGCTCCCATGTAAAACCACTGAAGTGGAATCCAAGACATGGAACAAGCAGCTTGGCAGCTCTGAGCACCTCCTTTGGCACTGCCACTGTCACTGTGATCAAAATTCACCTCTGCATGGCAGAGTGAGTTTGTGCCATGGCAACATTTCCCAAGTGAGCCTGAAAGAGACACCCAGATTCTCCCTGATCCTCTGCACATGAATCCAGTGCACCCAAGAGGTGCTGGGGATTTTCAGCAAAACAGTCTCACATTTGTGTTTTCCTTCACAGAATCGAAGTTTTAGGGCTAAAAGGGATGCAACCAAGCACAAGTGAATGGTCAGCTACTGAGGGCAGCATTAGCATGATAACTCCCTGACAGCCCTAAGTTTGGATCTGACATTCCCATGGTGAAGCCTGATTACCATTCCCAAAGCCCTGGGCCCAGGAGCTGCAGGGTACAGTACACAACCTCACACAATGGCAGAGTGGCTCAGGAATGTACTTTCTTTAAGAACAAAAATCCCACATACAATATGCGTGGGAAAGGCAGACAGGGTTAGAGTCCTGCTTCTGTACAGCCTACAAAATAAATAACAGAGAAAAGCCACAGAAAATAGAACATCCAACAAGAACAATACTTCTGATTCCAGTCTCTTGTTGGTAAAAAAAAGACCCCAAAGATCCCAGCGACTATTTGATGCACAGAGGGAGGAGGGGATCCTAATTATGGCTTGGATATAAAAGGACAATTGGAGCTTTGGGTTGTTATTGTAGAAAGCAATTTCTCATCACATAAAACACAACAGAGATAGATTCAGGCTCAAACAAGCAAATCCCACTCTGGTAAGTCCCCTGGCCACAGCCAGTGATTATGCAAATAACAATGTGATGTTATGTTATAGGTATAAGTCGGATTAGCAACTCAGGAGTTGTCCCAGTGCAGCAGCAAGATGGGGAAGGTGGAAAAAACAGCAGCCTGACATTCAACCCCAGCATCTGAGAGGGGACAATTAACAGGAATTTATATTTCTGTGTGTTAAGCCAAGCTGGGCTCAGCTTTTGTTTACAGAGAAGAGCTGTGTCCAATGGCACGAGCACAAAACTGGGATCCACTGCACTCCCTGCCCAAAGCCCTGTGACAACACAGCAATGTGAGGAATGTGTCTGCCTCTAGCATGCACTTTATACCATACAGTGTCCATAAACTTCTGACCAACACAACAGAAGAGTCATTAACTCTGCCTAAGGGGAGGGGAAAGCTGGGCCTGGGATCACACACCAGGCTCCACACACAGGCCAGGACTCCTCACTCCTGCTGCCCTCCAGAAAAGGTGACACGAGCTGGAAACAGGAGGTGACACTGCTCTCCAGAAACAACCTGGAGGTCAGAACAGGACACTTGATGCTGCAAGAGCTGGGAAGGTGAATGATGACCATGGAGATGCTCCAGGGCTGGAGCCCCTCTGCTCTGGAGCCAGGCTGGCAGAGCTGGGGGTGCTCACCTGGAGAGGAGAAGGCTCCAGGGAGAGCTCAGAGCCCCTGCCAGGGCCTGAAGGGGCTCCAGGAGAGCTGGAGAGGGACTGGGGACAAGGGATGGAGGGACAGGACACAGGGAATGGCTTCCCACTGCCAGAGGGCAGGGATGGATGGGATATTGGGAATTAGGAATTGTTCCCTGGGAGGGTGGGCAGGCCCTGGCACAGGGTGCCCAGAGCAGCTGTGGCTGCCCCTGGATCCCTGGCAGTGCCCAAGGCCAGGCTGGACAATGGGGCTTGGAGCAGCCTGGGACAGTGGGAGGTGTCCCTGCCTTGGTAGGGGTGGGACTGGATGTACTCTGAGGTTCCTTCCAACCCGAACCATTCCATGATTCCATGAAGAATCTGTGCCCTGGCAAACACGATATTCGATCAAATCCCAAAAACAACGTGCAGCCTTACACCAACACAGCAGTGACCAATACTATGCAGCAAGGCAGAAATGTAGGGAATGACTTAAATAAAAAAGTCAGGCTAATGATTACCAACATCTTCAGGGAATAATTCATCATTTTATAATTAAGAAGCCTGAATCATGGCAAAAAACCCCAAACATTAATGTCTACAATCTTCAGAAAGACAAACTCTGGCATGATTTGTTTGTCTCTTGGGCTTAAATTGGGGTGGGGAATGGAAGGGGATGGATAAGCAGACTGTTGATACCCTTTAAAAACTGTTTTATCTTTTCCTGCATTATGGTAACTAAGAAGACATGGACACTGATTAAAAAAAAAAAAAAGCCAGTTAAAATGAAACACTTATAAATTAAGAGACTTCCTTCCCTTCGTTAATGTTCCACCTCATTTTTAAGCAGCTGGGACTAGAGAAAACTGATTGACAGTAAATAAATTATAAGTTTTATCTCCCAAATAAGTACATTTTGAGCAACTGTGGCATTTCCTGTAATCTGACAACAAAACAGGCATAGAAAGAGATCAGCTTCGGAACAGGGTGTGAGGGAAAGAGGTGGAAGGTCATGACAGTGTAATCCTGACTCCAAAGCTCAGGATAGGGAATAACCTAGAGTAGCAACAGCGGCATCCCCAGCACCACAGGAACAGCACCACCAGCAACAGCAGCCTGACTGAGCCAGAATTAGGAAAGAAATGACAAACAGGGTGCATTAAAATTGGTGATGATGGTGCACAACATCCCAATCCAGCCTTAGCAAATTCTAGATCATTCCTTCATTTTGCTGTATAGAAACAGACTTTCAAACAGATATTTACAAAACATAATTTGGATCTCCTGGCTCACCACTGTAGTACCAGAGTGCACACACTGGCAAGGCTTTAAATGTAACCAGAAACTATTGCTGCTCTTGCCTACGAAAACTAAATGATTACTATGAATTAATACTTCCTGCCAAAAATTCAGTATCCATTCTGGATTAATTGAACTTATTTAATTGGCAAAGCCAAATGGAAGCCAATGTGCCAATTAAGTGATTGCCCCAATTTCCGAAGATTCTCGGGGACAAGCTCTGTGCTGGGAGCCAGCCTGTGAAATGAAAAGGTCCCTCTAACCAAGAGGCAGAGAAAGAACCTCACACAGCAACAGAAACCCTTGCCAAAAGCTTAACGAGGGAAAATAATGTGAGATTCATGCAGCAATCAGAAGGAAAAGCAAGTTATGTGGATTGAAAAGGAAACAGGTTACTGGTGCAATGCCAGACCAGAACTGCTTCGACCAAAACATTATTGCACCTGATGGATGCCTGGTGCGCTGGCCTGACCCGAAACATTTGTGTCAGATCAGTGCCTGTGGACTCCTATTTCACCATTCCCTCTGTTACCCTATTCCCCAGCCTGAGCTGCAGCAATTCCATGAAAATTCTGCCCAGTGCTGGGCACAGACGACAGACACACTGCAGTTCCTGTAGGATTAACACAGCTCTGACTCACTAATCCAGACAAGTCAAGAGCTTTGGGACCTTCAGCAGCACAAAAGCAACCTCCAAACCTACAGGTAACATTTTCTATACAATTAAGGCACTGATCCCTCAGACTTGGAGCCAGAAGCCAAATGCTGGAGCATTTAGGTGGAGAACCATCTAAGTCAGGTTCTGATGCTGTCACAGCTCAGGGAGAATTTGGACAATGCCCTCAGCACAGGGTGGGATTGTTGGGACCCCTGGCCCCCCTGTTCAGGGCCAGGAGTTGGACTCAATGACTTGTGGGTCCCTTCCAGCTCAGGAGATTCCACAATTCTAATGTCCGTTCCTATTGACTGGTTCAAGCCCTTTACAAGATAGCAGAAAAGCCCCATAATTTCAGCTTCCTATCTCCTAAAACTTACCCTTGCATTTGAGAGCTTAAAACTTCAGACTTTTAAAAAGAACTAGCAGCTGGGCAGTCAGAGTCCAAAAGCACATTTTTCCCCAAGAATTTCTTTCATGATGTGGAACCCATCTGAGAACAGGATCAGCCTGACAAAACTCTGTCAGTGACTTCAGAGCTCTCAACCACATCCTCAGCTGTAAAATTCCAGTGCTGGTTCACACATACACAAAGCATTAAGAGACACAGGGGAAAAAAATCCAAAATATCGATTTTAACATGTTTAAAGGTATTATGTCTACATATCTTAGAAGCTAAAATTAGATAATTTCAGTAAACCACTATTTGGAAATCACTACAGCTTACAGGGCCAAGCAAATGGATTTACCACATTTGCTTTTTATGCAGATTTTTCCACAACTCCTGGAGGTTAGTCTGCATCAGAAACAGGCCTGATGTTCTGTGAATTAAAAACCAACCAACGAACCAACACTAATTAAAAAAGAAGCCCCTTGTATTCTATTTTTGGCATCTATTCTTGCAGAAGCCCCACTCAAGACCTGGGGCAGCACTGGGCAAGTGATGTACAAAGAATGAGAAACAAACACTAAGGACATAAAAATCTTTCTTTAAACCCTTACAATGCCCTAATCTCTGCACACATTCATAATTGCATTTAAAAATAGTTTTCTCCTCAGTCATGTCCCAGATTTAACAGTGATATATTGAGGTCTCATTAAAAAGCCTTTATTACCTTCACAAGCCACGGAACCTTCCCTATCTGGCATCAAATGCTGAAAATACTACAGATCTCAGAACCCCTCTGACCTAAGAACTAGGATTATTCCAGGGACTTCATAGGACAGGCTCTAACCCTGTGCCTTTCTAAAGCATTTATAAGCTTGCATTTATCCTAAGAAAATTCCAACAGCAAAAGCCTAAAATGATGGGTATCAACTGCAGCTGCTGCCTTCTTGTGCACTGGTCAAATTCACAGAGTCTTCTATCTTAATTTAGAGATTCCCCTTTTCTAGGCACCCTGATTCCACACAAGTAACACCTGACCCCAGATGTCACCTCTTGGCCCTGTTATGGATAGCAGAACTCCCAGATCCCATGAGATCCCAGCCAGAGGTGCACCAGGGGGACAATAAACCTTCCATGGGCTTGGAGACTCATACTCTCATATTCTGAAGGTTTCTAAAGCTGAAGGAATTGGAAAAGTGCAGGAAAAGTGACTTCTTCAGAAGCACATAGAGAATCACAGAAAGACTTGAGTTGGAAGGAATCTTAAAGCTCATCTCCTCCCACCCTGCCATGGCAGGGACACCTTCCACTGTCCCAGGCTGCTCCAAACCCCATCCAGCCTCGCCTTGGGCACTGCCAGGGATCCAGGGGCAGCCACAGCTGCTCTGGGCACCCTGTGCCAGGGCCTGCCCACCCTCCCAGGGAACAATTCCTAATTCCCAATATCCCATCCATCCCTGCCCTCTGGCAGTGGGAGCCATTCCCTGTGTCCTGTCCCTCCATCCCTTGTCCCCAGCCCCTCTCCAGCTCTCCTGGAGCCCCTTCAGGCCCTGGCAGGGGCTCTGAGCTCTCCCTGGAGCCTTCTCCTCTCCAGGTGAGCACCCCCAGCTCTCCCAGCCTGGCTCCAGAGCAGAGGGGCTCCAGCCCTGGAGCAGCTCTGGGGTCTCTCTGGACTGGCTCCAGCAGCTCCAGGTCCTTTTTTGAGTGCATTCCCCTGATCTCCAGTGTCAGGGGAATGCAGCTCACGTGGCACCTCTCTGTGTCAGCACATTTGCAATGGGTGCATAAATGAAGATTTCTGTACTTATCTCAGCACTTTAATCCTGCTTCACCCCAAAATTCAGACAAGGCAGGAACAGAGGGTCTGTAAGCACAGCAGCCTGATGGGGGGAGAACCATGGGCTCATTGCTTTCAAACAGTGCAACTCCCTGAACTCATGAAGAGGAGAAGGCAGGAACTCAGGAGGTCAGCAACATGTGGTAAATGTAATATTAATCTCAAATATCAATTTATGCTAGAGTTAATGCAGGCTGGGGACAGCTGTTTTGTAGGCTCATGTGAGATATATCATATAAAGGCTCTTTCACAACTTCATTTCTTGTAACTCAGAAACAGAGCACTCAGCAGGGCCTGACAAGGGAGAGATACCCCTTTTCTTTAAAATAACATTACTGTCTTGGAGAAATGTTAGAAAATCCATAAATTGCAATTTTCCTTGGCTCACACAGGGCTTTGCAGCTCCAGAACTCAGAAGTGTTCCATGAAAAAAGTCAATATCATCAACTGCATTTACTGAAGTGGAGCAGAGGCAGAAATCCCAGGATGTGTGAAGGTTACCCAGCAGGTGCAGCACAGTGGGAATTGGGGGCTGAGACAGAAAAATTGTGTTTAATACATCCAAATTCTAAAAATACAGAGCATGAGTCGGGGGGGAGTACAAAATATAGCAATGTTTGAGGAGCTACAGGCAGCTGCCTCATCACCCAGCTCCTGGGAACTCTGTCCAGCCAGGGCTGCCTCTCCTTCAGCCTGGACCTCACCTACAACACAGAATTGCACCAGAAATACTGCAGCAGAGATGTCTCTGGATCCCTGGCAGTGCCCAAGGCCAGGCTGGGAGGGGCTTGGAGCAGCCTGGGGTAGTGGAAGGTGTCCCTGCCCATGGCACAGGGTGGAACTGGATGGGCTTTGAAGTCTCTTCCAACCTGAACTATTCCACAGTTCTGGGATTCCCCCCAAACAAACAGGTCTCCAACACAGAATCACTTGCCCTTCTGCTGAACCACAAACACAAAACAAGCAGTGTTAAAAAGCAGAGTGAAAGTATAAATAATAAACCAAAGAAGTCAAAAGAAGTCGCATCAAACAAAGGACTGAAGCTACTCAAGCGCCAAGAATGAACTAGCAATGACAGAAACATTAAAAATAAAGAGTTTCTGTCACCTTATATTTACAGTATAGGAGGACATTGAATCTCCACACATTTCGAAAGACCTTCAGTTTATTTCTTATTAAGAAAAAGCCCTGGAAACAAAGCACTTCTATAAATTAATAATAAGCCCTTTAAAAAGTATTATAGATAAAACTGGGAAGGAAGAGTAGGGACGACTTGTTCATGTACCTGTGAATGCATAAATTGACTTTTCTTAATAAAAGCATGTACCAAGGCAAAGTTCAGGAGGCAAGTGCTAGGACTCCCCCAGGTCTCCAGAGTGTCCCTTGTCTCATCCTTTGCTCACCTGGGAGAAGGTGAAATTCATGCGAGGTGACAAAGCCTGGTGCCCGTCAGGGCTTCAGAAGCAGCCAGGGGAACCAATGGAAGGAACAACTTCTCCAACCCTGCATCCTCCATCCCCTGGGGGCTGGGACTTCAAGCAGCAACAAAACCTAAAATCTGCATCTTCAATGACCACTAACCAAAAATTAGATGTACTGTGGCACTCGGAGACAGTCACATACCATGGAAAGAGCAATCACTGGGACAAGGCTGAAGCAGAGGCTGCTAAAAATGCAAAGTGAAGGAACAGAGTGAGGGAAGAAACCTCAGGCTTCAAATGATCAGGGAAAAGGCAGAATATTGAAGGTAAGATGGCTAAACAGAGAACACTGTCAGTGCTGAACAAGGTCCTGCAAATATTTACATCTGAATATTGCCCCTGACTGGAGGTAAGGAAAGTTGAAATTTGATTCACTCAACACAGTAAACACAAACAAGAGAGGTTTTCCTCCCTCCTCTTTATACGGTATTCAGAGGACCCTGAGGTCAAACCAACCCTGTGAGCACAAATCCAGCCACTTTAAATACAGGTTCAGCAGCTTTACTGTCCTTCATCACACCAAGTCACTGTGCAGCAATCCCAGCTGGGAATTTCCCTGTTTATCATCCTCTAAATCTCTTCTCCACTGGACCAGTCAGTTTTGGCATTGCTGGCACAGAGCTGTGCAAGAGGGCAAGTTCCAAAAAGTGATTTAATTGGGCAGTGAGGGGAGCATGATGCAGAGTAAAGTAAACACTGAGCAATGTCCATGAGCACAACAGCCTCAAGCAGGTGAACATTCCCTTCACTGCAAATCAACCAGGAGAAAAAAACCAACACTAACGAGATATGCCAGGAAACCTGTGTCACAGGTGAGCACACTGAATTACAGCCTGACAGCTCTGAGACACACCTGGAGGTCACAGACAGCAGTGAGGAGTCACACAGTGACTCCCACCATACTCCAGGGTGTGGGAAGCTCCGAGCTGGGAGAAGGTGCTGCTGCTTGAGCAACACTGATGGGAACAGACACTGCTCCCAACTGTGGCCAAGGTGGATAGAAGGCAAAAACAGCCACACACGAGGAAAGAAAAAAATTACAAAGTGAAAAGTGCAAAAATTGACAGGCTGGGAGAGCTGGGGGTGCTCACCTGGAGAAGAGAAGGCTCCAGAGAGAGCTCAGAGCTCCTTCCAGGGCCTGAAGGGGCTCATAAATAGGTGGGTGAGAGACTTTATACAGGAGAGGGTGACAGGACAAGGGGGAATGGCTTCCCACTGCTGAGGGCAGGGTTAGATGGGATACTGGGAAGGAATTCTTCCCTGTGAGGGTGGTGAGGCCCTGGCACAGGGTGCCCAGAGAAACTGTGGCTTCAAGAACCCCCATGTATATTAAGGTAACCCAGTCTGTGGCCCACTGCCCACCTGAGAGCCTTCTCTGAGATGAGAAGAGCACCTTTGTGTGTGCTTTTCTGCAGCTCTGGTCCCTCTGATGGCAGTTTTGCTCTCAGGCTAAGGTTTTATTCATGTAGACTTAGCCAGCATTTTGCTAAAATCTCATTCCTTCACAATGCTGCACGCTTCAAAGAGCATGTTTTTACAAGAAGTTCCCTTCATGCTCAGAAGTCTTGCTGAAAAAGAGGTTAATGCAGACTGAAAATCGTTGTGACATTATGGACCTTTTAATTGGTTACAAGACCTGCTTTGGGGCACGTATTAATAGGGCAGAAGCATTGTGAAAGCTCCTTCCCTCTCCCTGACAAACTGCCAGAGGAAGGGAAGCATTTTGGCCTTGTTCAAAGTATTGTGCAATCCATATAAAAAGCTGAAACTTAGGGAGTATAAATGGAATAGAGGAGCAGAGTGTTCAGAGTGGGAAATAATGGGAAGAGAAGATGGCGTTTACCATGGCGCTGAGCGTCTCCTCCCAGTCCGGCCTCTCCCTGGGATGGATGCTCCTCTGCAGCTCTGGGACAAAGTCATCTTCTTCTGCGTGGACAGAGGACTTCATCATTCTGCAAAGGACAGAAGTTGCATATTCACAGACAATTCCTAGGTAATCTCACATCCAGTCTGTTACAGTGTTCAGTTATGTGACAACATAAAATTATTTTACACATCCAGAAATCCCACAGACTCCTGAGTTTCTCCCACTTCCTCATTATACAAGCAGGACAAGAGTGTAAACTTGGTGGAGAGAAATCTGCACTTCCTAACCAATCAGTAGATAATTTTGTTTAATCACTGCACAATTTGCAAGTCTCACAACACAGAAAAATGCAGAGGAGTGATTTTCAGTCTACTTCAGAAAAATGGCTCCTATTGCCCAGGCAAACAGCAAGAGAAACACACACTTGTAAGGAGAAATACACACATTTGATTCCTCCTCCTTTCAGGAGGTTTTGCCTGAAATGGGGATAACAGCTTCCAAATCTTAGTCTGACTCCACATCCCAAGGCCTGATCCATCAGCTCTCATCCTTTCCTGATTCTACCTGAAGAGTGAGCACCTCAAATCAGCCTGATGTGACCAGGCGAAACTTTTCTTAAGATAAGGAGCCATCTTCCAAATACACTGTGAAGGTTATTCCAAGCCTGCACAGAGATCAGAGGCTCAAAATGAAAGCTGAGAAAGAATTCATAAAAGCTCCTCAGCCCCTCCACATGACAGCACTCTGTAGATATGTATTTTTTTTTCACTTTCTGTTTGTGCAAATGTGCCTTTGCAGAGATTACGGCGTAGACTTGAAGTACCAAAGGCCTGTTCAAAGTCTGGTATCACCCATTCCAGTTTCACTAAACATCATATTCAGGCAGGCTTTTATTCCCTTAATAGATCACCACTTATGTATTTAGGATAAGCATTTTGATAATCAGCAGTGCAAAGGCATGGGCAAGAAGGGCGGGTTTCTAACCCTACTGATTTATGCACCACTTGACTGAAACATGCCTGGTGAAAGCCAGTTAATAAAACTCCTTTGCTTCAGATCCAAGATGTGAAGTTCTGAAACCCCAACATGCTGCCTGACACTGGGCCAAATCATTTAACTCTGCTTTGTTCTCTCCAAGAGGGTTAAGGATGAAGTAATTAACACTGCAGTTAATGGCATGGCTGGGTTAGGAATTACAGCCCGTATAATTTCTTCCCCAGATTTGTGATCATATTTCTGCTCCAATAAAAAACACATCCCAGAGAAAATGTGCCTCAAAACCGAAAGTAACAATGCCCCAGGAAATGCTGCTCACTGTGGGGTCTGTATGCCATCCCCACCCCCAAGATCACCCACTGTCCTCAGGAGGGAAGAAATGCACCTGCCTGGGGAAAGCTGCAGAGAGCTGAAAAAAATCTGCAGGAAAATGCCATGATTTAGAATACAGAGGTGCAATGTCAGCTCAGAAAGGAGACTCTCACCTTTGCAATAGATGTTTAAAAGAATTTGGGGGTTGAAAGACTAAAAATTTGCTGCTTCAATTTTCCTTTGCACATCAAGAGGAGGAGACCTGGCCTCACAGCCCCAGCTCCACCACAGGAGAGGTTTCCCACTTAAAGCAGAGGAAACCAAGCTGGCAACTCAGAAACAAGACATAAACAAAAAAAAAAAAAACAAAAAAAAAAAACCTCAACTTTTTAAATCAATGTCATGATTTTGAAAAAGGCTCAGTACAGTTTTCCTGAAGATTTCTAGATGTTGGGGTTTGACCACATTGCAGCTGAATAAAAAGATTCTAAATAAATTATCCCACAGCAAGGTCAGTCTAATTCCCTGAGGTGATGGAATGGAAGGAAGGGTGATGTGATCAAGACCCACCTTCTCCAGCAGTTAAAGCAATCAAAGTGCATCCTCATTTAAAGACTTGAAAATAATGGGGCTGCATTTATATCTTTATCAGCACTTGGGAGTACAAATGGATTTACTACACAGCTTCTCAGGCTTCTGGCAATTCCTGCCAGATTTCTCCTCTGAAATGTGTTGGCTGCAGTGCTGAGAGTGAGTGCAGAGGATGGTATGTCCTATTTTAAATAATCCTGGGAATCAGGCTCATGTTCAGGGTCTGTACCCTCACACTGGATCAACATGGATGTCACAGCACCCAGCTCTTTAACACACTCCAATCTATCTATTCACATCATTTCTTTAATCTATGTCTATAAAACTTCCATGATAAACTCTTCACAAACCCTTCCCACTGAGATCCCAAAATGCAGTTCCATTATTCATCCTGTGAAGGTGTTCTGGACTTTTACTGCAAACTGGAAAAGCTCCACATGCAAAATTGAGCCTTTAAAACAGTCAATTCTTTGAGCTTTTGCCAGATTTGGAATATTCTACTGCTGAGGGAAATTCAAACTTGGTAACAACATCACAGAAATACTGGAAATGATACTGAAGATTTTCTCTCTGACACGGTTATCAGCACTTGATAACCATCTGTGCACCCTTATTAATTT
The DNA here is from genome assembly GCA_013400635.1 of Hypocryptadius cinnamomeus. Taxonomy (NCBI): domain Eukaryota; kingdom Metazoa; phylum Chordata; class Aves; order Passeriformes; family Zosteropidae; genus Hypocryptadius; species Hypocryptadius cinnamomeus. Next base: position 180,448 of record VYZP01013103.1, read on the forward strand.
TTAATAGCCACTATTTAATTCCATGCCATCTGAGACAGAGAGCAAGGAAGGCTGAAGATGCTGCAGGTAATATTAGTCCTTTATGGATTAAGTTTGGTGGCTTTTTCCTACCCATCAGTGGCCTGGATGGAAAGGAAAATAACTTTGTGAACTTGCAGCAATGAAACAGGGAGAGGAGTAGGGGCAGAAAGGGGGGAGAGTAGGAAGAAAAGCAGCTTCTGAACACACTCTCCTTTTTACAGTGTTTCCTCTGGGCATGTAAAACCTCAGAGCAACAGCTGGGGAAGGAGCTTTCCTCCCAGCTGGCCTAGGGAAAACTCTGGCCTCACCCCAAGACAAGCCTGGAATAGTATCTCTAGGTATAATCACATTCACACATTTTAATATGCATGCGCATTATGTATATTTGACATTATTTTAATTTATATAATAAATAAATAGCACGACATACATATGTCTGATTCACCACACATGTCAAGCTGTAACAAGACAAATTATCTTTTTTCTGCCATGGATTCTTTTCCACGGGAGAGGAAAATACCTCAAATCCCAGGAGCACTTACACAAAACACTGACACATGGATCTTGTAAACCCTAAAGGCCAAACCAACTAAAGAACTGCTCTATAACAGCTCCATTTGGGTATATATATTTGGGGCAGATGGAAATGAGTGAGAAGTCACTACAAAATTTAATCCTAGCCATTACAATAGAAATAGAATTTTATTAAAATGCCACTTCCTCAACCTCTCAGCAGCTCTGTCCTTGCAATGAAATGTGACACTGTTATATTAATAAAAGTTCTGGTGTACAGAGGCCATTAAGCAATTCCCCTGCAGATGAATGAACCCTTCTTCATTGTAAATTGAGAATCAAATGTACTGGAACAAATGTTTACAGGACATTTCACAAAAGGCCCTGCCCACTTTCACACCCACCCTTTGAAGTTCTCTGATAGGTCAAGTTGATTAATTTAGTTAGAACTTATATATTTGTACATGACACAACTGTGTTGAGAAAACGTCTCATGTCCTTTTCCTCCTTCTCAAATCCAGCCAGTTGCTCCCCTCATTTATGGTATTTCTGTGTCATATCAGGAATTAAAACCCTCTGGTTCCTTATCCAAGCATCAAGTCCTGTCTTCTCACACTGAGCTGTGTCACAGGCCAGGAAACACCTACAGGAGATCTGTAGGGTGATTTGTATTAAGTAAACTTTATCTCAAGTAAATGTAAACTTTGCATTAAATAGATGAATATTCAGCTTGATGTCCCTAAACTCTACAGTTACTGCCTGTTTATAATACTGTAAATTTTAAATACACCTTTCACTAGACGAGAACCTCCCCTATGGCTTTGAGGGAGTCCCACATCCACAAATCCAACATATTTTCAAATTTCTGTTTGCATAAGAGAGGAAGAATCACAAAAAGGGGGGTTGTGTAAAGAGCTCCTCAAGTTAAACAAGAATAGAACTCTTAAAGCATTGTGTGACCCCCACAAGTGTTCCCATTACTCAGATTCTTTGGCACACCCCAGTGCCACAGCAGAGGGGAAACACAATTGTCATGGCTTTGGTGCCGTCTGACACCCCAGCTCACAGCAGGACACAGGATGGTGACAAATTCCTTCCTCAGGTGCTGATGGTGTGAGAGCCCTGCCAGGCTCCTGTCAGAGAGTCAATTCTCTGCCTGCCCCATCCCAGCTGGACAGGCAATGGACTCCTTAGATTAAATGCCAAATATGATTTGGAGTTGTTCTCCTCCTTGGGGACATCAGGCACTGCAACTTCTCCTGGCTGCTCCCCCCACTTTTCTTCCCAACCTCCAGCTGAGAGGTGAGAGCCGATAAGAACTGATTTATTAGTTTATTTATTACTTCTATCACACTGTTGTTGTGCCTGAATATTGCTCCCCCAATAGAAAAGTACAGCTCTGCCCTACAGAACCAACAATTCAAGAGGATTTAGAGGTCTGCAGAAAGTGATGCTCCAAGATATAAATTTTACCTCAAAGGCTACAATTTAATTAAGGCCTGTGCTTACACCAACCGAGATTGAAACCCAACGAGCTTCAAACACTATCTGATAAAATCTCACGTTTGTTTTGTTCAAATAACTTGCACAAAAGGCAAAAATAACCCATCCAAGCCTGGGTGGAGCATCCCTGTCCTTCCAAATGTAACAAGTAGAGTTTTAATCCCATTACTCTCAATCACAGTTTGGAAACGTAATCCAGAAGTGAATCAACAGAGAAATACCTCGAAAACTCTGCTTCAGAAGGTTTAAAATAAGTCAATCAAGATGTAAAGTGCTGTGGGTGTCACTCTACAATATATGACAGCAGAATTAAGTCAACTTTTCACATCTCATGAGCTACCCATTGCCACCAGGAAAGGAAGAAAAATTATTAAACATGAACTGAGATTTGACCCAAAGTTTATAAATACTTGGGCAAGAAGTTGGAATCATGTGAGAAACCCTGATATATCTTCACTTCTGACCTCAGACTTCTACCACAAACACACTCAAAAATTAGAAAATTACATTAGGGAGATGGGGAAAATACCAAATAGCCCTCTCAGCCCAAACTTTCAAGTAAACTCTGTGTCCATGAAATTAAAACTAATACAGTGGAAAGGAAGAAAATAATCACACAACATGGAAAGCAGAGATAGCTCTGCTCTCAGACAAGCCCCAGGGAAAATGAAAGAAGAGATGGGAACTGCAGGCTGACAGTGCTGACCTGATGAGGATTTAATTTCCCATGTTTCAAATCAGCTTTGTCAACACCTCCCTGATTACATTATGTCCATCTGTATTATATAAAACAAGATTTCTGAAGTCTGACTCCAGGATCACACAATACGAAGCTGGAAAAGCCTGGCAAGGGCAGCTCCAAGCCCACCTCATAAATAATGCTAAAAGGATTGTGCTCAATCCTTGGCCACAGAGTGAGAACCTGGCACAACTAAAGGGTTGCTGTGATTGATTGGACAACGTTGAAAGCTGTAATTGCTACTTTTGATGGAAGTTCATCATAGGAGAGCCGAAATCCAATTAGATGGGAAGGCACTGCACAAGGAAAATCAGGAGAGTAACAGTATATTACAGTAAGAGGATATCTAAAAATCACTGGAATAAAATGTCATTCCAATATCAGCACAGAGCAAACTGGATTCCTCTGCACTCTGGGTGCTCCAGGGCTACTCATGATGCATTTATTTCTTGCCTGGTTCTGAGCTGAGCTCAGTGGGTTTCAGCCTGGGGGATGTGGATATGTGAGAGTCTCAGAACTGCAACTGTGGGCGGCTGGAGTAAAAAAATTAAAACGAGCTCACTGTGCTGTGGAGCTCTTTAGTTCATGTGCCATTCTCATGGAATGCAGGCTTCCCTGGAAGATCTATCCATGTGCCCAAATAAAGGAAGCTGGGAAACTCTAAACCATGGGAATAGAGGTCCAAGCAGGATCAACACTGTTACAATGAAATCCCATTTTACTGGTTGTGATGGCTTCCAAAAATTAACCATGTTAGTTACATCCACAAAGGTAGTTTTAAAATACTTTAAATACCAAATGTTCTGTTTTTCTCAATGTTCAAATTCCAAATTCATGGCATACCTATGCCCAGGGAGCCTGAGATCACCAATGCAATAGGGTGGTATGGAAGGGCTCATGGGATCCCCAATACCAATTACTGAAATTCAGCTACAGAAGGCAATTGGTCACCACAAACCACCTCACACAAACTTGTAGTTCTGGGGTTTCTGTTCCTACAAAGATTTTTTTTTTAAAGAAAATAATCACTTCCCATTTGATGTGCATCTCCTACCTGTGAAATGAGATTCCCAGCTGCCTGAAATCTTTTCCTCTAAGGAAGGAAAAGAAACGTAGGGGTTTGGGTTTTTGGTTTTTTGATTTTTTTTTTTTGCATTAACTTCTCTTCTTAGATGAAGAATATATGAAGTTAGAAAAACTTTTTAAAAATTAAATATAAGAAGTTTTAAATAAAGATCTCTTTGCAATCAGCACTATCACTTGATTAATTTTTAAAATGCCAGAGTGGACATGACAACCCTTCCACTGTGTATGTTCCTCTGCAGAGGGAGGCAGACAAAGCCAGTGGCACTGCAGAGATTAATTAACATATTGGTTTCCTGCCCTGCTCCAGCTCTCTGGCCATGCTTAAATATAAGCTCCAACATAGTCAGACAATTATCTTTGCTCAAGGGCTTTACTGTGGTTTCAGACTTCCAAATAGATGTCCTGTTTATTCATTTGCAAGACCAAGAATTTTCAGAGCTCTCAAAGAAAAGTTGCACAAACAAGACCAGATTACCTGGAATTTAAAAACTGTGGGCAAAAGGGCAAGTCTGGGCAGGGCAGTTCCCCTTTTAGCAAAAAAAGGCATCTCCAGGTACTACAGGCAGCCTCCCTCACCTTGGGAATCAGCATTTCATTCCCAATTGACTCCTTGGTGTCCCCGACACTGAGCATCTCCCAACCCCTCCTAACCCTCACTGCATAAGCAAAGCCCCCAAGCCCAGGGGGGAACACGGCTTTAAACTGAAAAAGGATAAATTTAGATCAGATATTTGGAAATAGTTCTTTTCTTTGAGGTTTACACTGGCACAGGGTGCCCAGAGCAGCTGAGGCTGCCCCTGAACCCCTGGCAGTGACCAAGGCCAGGTTGGATGGGGCTTGGAGCAGCCTGGGACAGTGGAAGGTGTCCCTGCCCATGGCAGGGGTGGGATGAGATGTCCCTTCCCACCCAAACCAGTCCAGGATTTTGTGATTCCAGAGCTTGAGGGCACTGCCTATGCTCTCACACAGTCACAGGGTTGTCCCAGCAGGATCTTGGCACTACTGGGTGGGTTCCAGGGCACCAAACAACTGAACACTTCTCCCATCCATCAAGGAAAGAAAGGAGGATGGAAGAGGAGAAGCCAATACTGTACTATAAACAAACCTTCTGATTGTTTCCTTTCCTCCAAGCACAGTTCTGTAGGTACACAGTAAAATCAACCCCAAACCACCTTCAGTAAATCTCTAAATCTGAAAGCAGAAAAAAGCAATAGACTCACTTTTGTTTGTCCTACCCTTCCACCATGGTTTTGGCAGCCTCTTGTCTCACCTGGTTGTGATTTATGTCTCAGCTCAGTACCATTCATCTCCAAGTACATTAGTGAGTACAGAGAGATGCACTCCATGTTCTGGAAGGGACTGGAACACGGAACTAAGAGCTTTGTGCAACTGGGCTGTAAGAATCTGCATTCAGCTTTTGCATAACTGGCATTTCTTTAAGCACTTCATGAAAAGAGTGAGTTCTTGGAATATTCGGCTTTTGCAAGCTCAGAAACATGTTCTTAGTTATTAAAAAGCTTTATAAAAATAATCACAGAATCCTCATGCTTTTGCATACGTATTACTGAACAAACCAGCTCTTTTATTTGGCAACACATAAAAGATGGTATTTTAGTAGGTGCTCGGCATTTTCTTTCAGAAGAACACAGTGACAGTCAATAAAAACATTCCTCAGGAATAGGTTTCTCTCATCACTTTGCCCAGGATGAGAAAAATAATTAGGAAATCACTGAACAATCAGAATCTCTGAGCCCTGGCTTGGATTTCTTTTTTTTGACTCAGGAACAAGTATAAAAGTAATAAAAAAAATACCTCTAGGGAAAAAGGCACGAACCTCTTATTTACCATTAATAAACTGCTACAAGCAGCTCTAAAGTTGGGACACAGAAGGGAGATGGAAAAACATGCTGCTCCTGTCCTCCTGCTCTGCCAAGGAGTCTGAACTTGGGCACGTCAGCAAAGGTTCCTCGCGAGGCAGCGTGATGTCCCACCGTGGGGCCTTTCCCACTCCCACTGGCTGTGGTGGGAATGACCCACATCCCACAGCAGGGCTCAGCCTTGCTGCCTGTCCTCACCCAAGTGACATCAACAGGGACCTCTCACCAGGCTCTCAGTCAGAAGCTGTTCCCTGCACTTCCTCTGCAATCTCCTCTTTTTGTTTGTCTTGGTAGGACCAAGCTCTCTCCCAGCCAGCCCTTCTCAATGCCCAGCAAGTGCTGTTCTGCCCCTGGCTGGACCCTTCAGACCTCACCATCACACAAAGCAGGAATAAACCCCACCTGCTCCCAGCTGATTCAAATGCAGCACACATCAAAGGAGACCCCATATTGTACAGAATGACCTAAACCTAATCCAGGACAGGCATCTGGGCTCATCTGGGGTTTGTTTGTAGTTCAGTGCCAATGCAAAGCCACAGCAAATCTACTCTTCCCTCATAGAGGCACATCCTGGAAAACAATGTTTTCAGCACATTGAATGATCAAGAGCAATCACCTCATCAGTTACAATCAGCCCCATGTGTTGCTAAATGACAACTGTTCATAACACGAAACAATGTTCAGAACCTGCCCAGTCAGACAGCTGCTGAGCAGGGAAACCTTTCTCCAACTAACACATTTATATGGAGCCTGACACCCACTCAGAGCTATGCTTTCTATCCATCTCACACCTTCTATCCATCCAATATATCCAAACTGCCTGTTTATGTGGTTATTGAGCACTCTGTGGTTAATCCAGGGGAAAAAATCCACCCCAAGCAGACTCGCTAGTGAATTCTTACAAGGAAATGAATGGAAATGAACTCTGGGACACCAGAACCTGAATAGCTGAACAAATAATAAAAGATAAGCATAAGCAAATAAATAAAGAGTAGCTCAGTTACTCTGACTTAAATAAATAGTCTTAAATGATGGGTGGTCCTTGCATCATATTTACAACAGCCCTCCTCCTACCCTCCTATTGTCACTGCATTTCTGTGGTATCAAAAGCAAACAGGAGGCTGCTCAGTCCTCTCTCCATCTAGAAATCACGACTTACATATTTCACTATTACTGTTCCTATTGGATAGCTCCTGACCGGCTAAATGGAATTAAATGGAGGCCTCCAACTGCAGCAAGTCATCATCAGGGACAGATTTAAGCAGGTGGGGGTCACACGGGCAAGGAACGTGCAAAGCCACACGGTAATTAATTCTCGACAGCACAGCCGTGAATCCAAACGATTCATGATTCCCTGGGCTCCCAGAGCACTGGGACAGACCTGCCCTGCCACCTCCCTGCACAGGCACTTCTGATGCAGGGAATGGGAAGATGGAAGTGGGAGGGGTGCAGAAGACACAGGGGGGACAAGAAAAAGCAGTGCCTGAGAGCTGCAGACCTTCAGGGGCACAGCGGTCAAACCCTCTTGCAGTGTCTCTCAGCACATTTCCCTTCAGTGACAACACACCCAGCACTGATGAAGTCTTTAACAACCAGGAACACATTTACTTTGGCTTTTGGAATAATTTACAATTGTTAATTAGCACTTTCAGTGAATAATAAAACCCCCAATAACCAGGAAAGAGCTCCTCTCCCTTGCCTGGCTCTCAAGGGTCCAGCTGCAGCCACTACTGTCCCTTTTCCCCTCAACACCCACAGGCAGTGTGGGACAAAGACAGCCAAGCTGGCACACACGGCTGCTCTCAATGGAAACCCTGCTGCTTGGTTTCCTGCTGCCTCAGAGATGAATACAGAAAGAACAATTAGTCAAGCCTTCAGACTAATTTAGATGTATTTTTCTTTTTGGAGGGGAGACTGAGAGATGGTACATCATAAACCCAAACCTTAACTCTAAAGCTGCTCAGAGGAGCACAACACTGAAACACCAGGTGTAACCTGTATTATATGGACTTCTGACAATAAAGAGTGACTCCAGTTATGCTGAAAGCTGTTATTGGATATGCCAGGAGACCATAAAACACCAATGCAAGGACTGCCTACATCAAAGCAGGCAAGAGATGCGTAGAGTATCTCCATGCATTTTCCAAAAACCAAAGTAACTGACAGCTCATGTAAGTTGTCCAGTGTTTCTGAGGAAGACTGGCCCTAAAGTAGGAAATAACTTCCATTTCCCAGTCCATCACATAAGGAATATCAAATACCTTATCAGGGCCTGGAGGAAGAAGAAGCAAGGCTCAAGGAGAACAATACCGTTCCCCCCCCATGCAGGGGATCACACCCTGCTCTCTCCCACTCCTTGCCATGTGATGTTCTATCCTGATGGAGCAGAGACAAGAGCCAGCCCAGCTCCCAGCAGGCAATCAGGGCACTCTCCTGAGGAATATGAGAAGGCTCTCCGAGAAGGCTCAGGAGTAGAGCTCTGCCCTTTCCCAACCTGTGCCTCTGAGCATGGAGAGTTTATGCAACACCTCCTCCTCACTCATTACTTTACTAATTCCTTCCAAAGAGGAGAAAATGAGAAGAGAAAGCAGCACACTACACACAGAAAGATTGACCAGGATCACTGAGCAGGGAAACTCTGGGCTGCAGAGAGCAGCATCCCCAAAGAGCTCAGAGGCAGCACCTCCAGCAGGCTCCAGGGACACAGCCCTGGCGGTATTCCCGCAGGCAGCAGCTCCCACCTCCACTTGATGCCCAGCAGAGGGGTTTGCCCATCTCTACAGACACTGCCCTGCAGGAAAAGTGGACCCATTCCACACAGGGCTGGCATTGTGCTGGGCCAGGAGAGCTGCCAGGCCCCCGGGAGCTGCTTTGGGCTGATCAGAGCTCCAGGGTGGGGACACCTGGTGCAGCCACAGCAACACTTTGGGACACCTGTACAGCTGTGGCTGCACAGAGAGGTCATGAGGGACATCATCACCCCAGGGACCTCCTTCTGACCTGGGCCACCTCCTGCCCCGTGAGCCCCAGGGGGGCTTTTGCACATCAAAGAATCCCAGAAGGTGTGGGTTGGGGGAAACCTTAAGGATCATGTAATTCCAGCCCCCCGGCACAGGCAGGATGCCACTCACTACATCCATCTGCTAAAGCAGACTCAGGATCCTGCCCTGCTCTCAGTCTGAGTCTGGTTAGTCAGTTAGCATCTCCTCCTACTAACTGAGAATCTGGACATTTATCTTTGCTTTGCCAGTGCTGGAGTTGGAGCTCCATGCCCAATGGAGGTCAGTGCCTCATCATGCAACATCACCCTAATCCCCTGAAAATGCCAGAGATCAGGAAAAAGGAATAGTTTTGTTGGTTGTTGCTATTTCTGATTAACTGGGGGGAAGCATCTGAAACACAAACACTTCCGGGAAAAAAGGAATATGAGAGGTCATATTTGTGGTTTAATTTTAAAAGCAAACTATAAACAACAAAATGTAAGAATTACAGAAACAACCTGTGCTTGAGAAAAAGATTTTAAAACTGGGAAAAAATGCAACCTTTTAAAACAAAACATTTTAATTGCACAGCTTTAAAATTTTGTGGGCTTATGAAACCTCTTTAATTTTGTATCAGGGCAGACAAGAAAGTCTCTGAAATACCAACCCAATTTCAAAGGCAGAAGGAAGGAGGGATAAAGAAAGAGGAAAACAGTGAACTATATATTCATAGTCAAGATTGAAAAGATACTCAAAGAACAGAGACCCTCTCTAATACATTATAGGGGATGAAAAATAGGAATTGCCTAAGCAGATGCCAGCAGTGCAATGCATGGAAAATCAAAAGCAAACAAGGTTTCCTGTGCCCTCGACTCCAGGAGAACGTGTCTGCATCCACCAGCTGCCTCTGTGCAAGGAAAATGAACAATTTCAAAATGTGGACAGCACAGGAATAAGAAGTCCCTGAGCACAGGAGAAGTCCTGCTGCTAGAACATACCTCACTCAGCCTGATCACAGAGGGTACCATGGGAGCAGCACTGCAGGAGTGCTTGGATGGAGTGCTGGTACACTGGATGCAGGAGAAAAGCAAAAAGGGACGTGACAACTGAGTCAGGCCTCCAGAAAGCAAAGCTCACAAAGGACTGGTGAGCTGTGCAATGACTCAGCAGGAAGGAAAAAAAAAAATACAGCAGCTGATAGGCAAGTCTTTCCAGCAAGGACAGGTACCATAAAAAAGTAAATAAAGTAATAAAGAGACAGAAGCAGAGCTGCCAGGCTGGAACTCTGCCTGTGTGCACAGAGCTGTCTCTGCTGCTCATCCATTCCGATCCCCTCCCAGCACACCTGAGCAGGCAAAGGAGCAGGAAAGCCTGTCTTTAACTCCTGCTGCCTCCCAGCACCTGCCAGGCTCACTGCAAAGGTGATTTTCTTGGTGAGAGGAAGCTACAGCCCGGCCAGAAGTCAGGAAAGCACAGAGCAGACAGAATGGCAGCCTGGGGAAGCCAAGGAAAGGAGCAGGAGTGTGGCAAAGCAGGAGAGTCAGCCTGCTGCCCTGCCAGGCCCAGGAAGGTGACAGAGCATCCCTGCACCTCCTCGGCTGTCCTCCTGAGCATGAAATTCCATCTCCTGCTTCTCCTGCAAAACTTTCCAGGAGGGCTCTGCCATGACTGTTGAGGCTCAACAGATCCTCCTGGAATGGAAAGATTCAATGTAATCTGTAAAATAGAGATAACGTGCTCCAACCAGATGGATGAGCAATACAAGCTGTGCAGATTTCACTGCTCAGTTTGAACATATTCTCACTCACACTCTCCTCTGCAAACCTTTATGCAAATAGCTTTTCAAGAACATTTAATCCTCCACCCTCCCAAATTACCGCAGCAGCATCCCTGTCCCTTCAGTCTGGAGCCCAGAGAGACGCCAAGGCACTGGGCATCTGCCTGGCCAGAGCCAGGTGACATTCAGTGACATTTGAGCAGATGCTCATGTGCTCTGCAAGGCAGGAGCAGAAAGGAGATGGATCTGGTAACTGCAATACCTTTCCATCATTCCCCCCTGGCAAACCCAGTCCCTTGAAAAGCACTGTGTCTTATCTCTGCCTTTTGAACCTCACCTGGCCTGGTTCCACCGGTGTCAATTCTGCATTTCTGCCACCACTCTGCTTCTGCACCAGGGTAATAAAAGAGGAGAGGATGCCAACAGCTGCTCTGTGCAGCAGAGTAAATGTGTAATTGTGTTGGCTGGAGCAGGGAACTATAAAATCAGAGGGAAGGGGAGAAAAGGGCAGCTGAAAGGTAACAGCACTAGGAATGACACTCTAAACGTTCTCCTTTGCCACCACACCACCTCTGATAGCCAACACAAGCTGTGAAAACTACTGTGAAAATTAACCCCTTCAAGACAAGGGAAGCTGGGGCTTCATGACTGGCACACAGAATTATGTGTGTTAGAAGAGCTGGTATGAGAGATCAAGGGGGACCCTGGCCTGCTACAGCACAACCAGTTACAGTTAAAAACAGGAAGCCTGGGTGAGGACAATCACAACATCTGCAACATCCTCCTGACATCTGTGTCAACATCCAGCCCCTCCAGGCCCTCAGGGGTTGGGATGAACAAGGACAATCCTGCTGAAAATACAACGCACCTTTCAACTCTCTTTCAAAAGACGAACAGGAATAAAATAAAAATTTTCCCTGAAGTAATTTTTCTACTTGAGCCATGCAGCTCTTCACTATTAAGTCAAAATGTTCCTGTAAAACAGCTATTTTTGTTACTCCTTCTTTAAAAATGGTGTAAATAATGCACAAGAAGACTCAGCATTGCCTCAGTCAGTGAAGTCTGGAATAAAACCCAAGAGTGCCAGCAGCTGTCTGTCCTCCATAAAAGCCCTCTCTCCATAAAACATGACCATGGACACTTTTTTAACCCATGCTGACAATCTGTTTGCACACAAACGCTGAGGAACAACATTCCCCCTCCCAGGAGCTCCCAAAACGCTGTGCTTTGAGGGAAGGAGTAGCTGGGAAGGGCTAAGGAAGCATAAGGTACATTCATTGTTTATTTTCAGCATGACTAAGGTAACACTTCATTCCAGTTGCATCACAGTAGAGGCTGGAATATTTCACTGCAACCTTCAATTGTCCTGACTCATGCTGTCAGTAATAAAATACCCTCTTGGGAAAACAAATAAATAGACAAATGATTTGGTTAAGTACCTACCACTGAAAGCACACTGTCCATTATTTTGAAGGCATTCAAAAAGGTTGCAGGTGTGATGTGCTAGAGCAAGTGATGAAGAGATTTACAGCTTTGTCATTTTTACAAGGAAAAAAAAAAAAAAAGAAAAAAAAAAGAAAGAAAGAAAGTGTGGAGCAGCTTTTGAAAGCATTTGTCTCAAGCACCCAAAGGGTTGTCTGGAAAATTAAAGCATTTCTATTCCACTGGGCACTTGTGCAGAGCAGCAGGATAATGAAGTGACTGGGCTATTGCCCTCCCCAAAGCAATGGGATCTTGCTGAAAGCAGCACACATTAATCTCAGTGCCCAGGGAAAGGGCACTAAACAGTGCTCTGCCAGCCTCTTACTCCCTCTCTCAGTAACCAGGATCATTTTAGAACTGACACCTGCAACAGAGACTTTTTAGTGCATAATGAGTAACTCGGCAAAAAGAGAAGGCTATGAGAGAATGGGTAAAAATACAGTGAACAAAGGAGTAAAATTACAAGATATAATGCAGCCTCAGTGAATAGAGCAGCCTGACAGCAGCACTTCCAAAGACTCCTGGTGAGGATGTGTGTTACAGAGCCATGGAACAGGCAAGGAACCATCCTGGAAAAGCACCTGCTCCTTGCTCCCACATTACCCCCACGCTGTCAGAACGCTCGGAAAAGACAGTTCCTCTTGTCATCAGGGCAGGGAAAAGTCCAGTGCAACAAAAATGAGCCTGATCCCTAAATCTTCTTGCCAAAGAGGACTGGGATTTCCCCCGGCCACGACGTGGGCGTTAGAAATCTGACTGATGCAGGAGCCGAGTCCCTCTCAGGTCATGGGAAGGTTCACTCCCGTGCCAGGCTCCTCTCCCTGCTCTCCCCAGAACGGGCTGGTGGCTTCCCACAGGAATGTGACTCGGTGATCGGTGTCTCCCTCTCTGCTCCTAGGCAGCTCACAGAGCAAGACTCTATTCCATGTGACAGCCCAAGCCACAGCTCCTTCTCTCCTCTGAGGTTTTTCATTCCCAGAGACAAACGAGCTCACTTGCAATGTTCTCTGCAAACTTTGTGCAGAAATCGGGGGTGGGTTTTTAAAAATACTTTTTCCTTATTTGGAAAAACATTTCATAAACCATGGAGACACAAAACAGGTTGGGTTGGGAGGGAGCTTAAAGACCACCCAGTACCAACCCCTGCCACAGACAGGGACCACTTCCACTATCCCAGGCTGCTCCAACCCCTGGCCTTGGACACTCCCAGGGATCCAGGGGCAACCACAGCTTCTCTGGGCACCCTGTGCCAGGGCCTCACCACCCTCACAGGGAAGAATTTCCCCCCAATTTCCCATTCAACCCTGCCCTCTGGCAGTGGGAAGCCATTCCCCTTTCTCCTGGCACTCCAGGATCTTCAATTAAACTATCTCTAAGCTATCCAAGTAACCTCTTCAAACTTGCTCTCTTTATTTTTCATGCAGTAACTGAACAGGCAACACAACGCAGACCCAATGCCTCCCATTATGTCATGGAAAACCCACAGGAGAGAGCATGGTTAGTGAAAAAGACAAACCTTTCTGTTCCTGAATGGAGACTGAAATCTTTTTGTATGCCCATTATATAATTAAAGCTTTCAACACACTTGTTTTATTGTAAATGCAGCAGTAATTAAATATGTTCTCTAAAATAAGATGATTTTATTTTCCCTTGCAAGCAGATCCAGTGCACAGCTAGAACAGAAGATTTGTTGCACACAAAATGTGTCTGCACGTGAAGCTTCCTGTTAGACCACACTCACACCATGCCAACACTTCCCACTTTCCCAGCTCCCACAAACAGCCAGCATCAACCCTTTCACACAAAGCAGCACAGCAGGAATGGTGACAGAAAACAGGGAACCGGCCCCTTTCTCAGATCTGACGTCTGTTTTCCCCTGATATGGTTCCACACACTCATTACTGCACAGAGAGCCAGTCAGGGTCAATTCACTTCTGTAAGCACACTCAAGTAGCAAAAATCATTATTTTTATGAAGTTCTGAGGCTCATGACAGTAGCAAAAGGTACCCCTTGGTGTGCTTGTTTTTCCTTCCTGTTCTGTTGGCACAGAAAGTGTCAAACATCAGTGGGTGCTGTTTCTCTGATTTACTGACTTAGGGGAGTGTTTTAGGATAGCTGGGAAAGGAGGGATATTTGGGAACAGATATTTGAGAGACAAGGCATCAGTAGCCTTATAAATGCTTTATTTATGGCACCAGCAAAAGCAAGAATATTTCATCCCATGAGAGTACACACCTGGACATATTCTAATGTACTCATTGGCTGTTGGCTTCCTTTGAATTCCTTATTTCTCCAAAGAGAGCTGTATCCCAATTTTTAAGAAATACACGTGCAAAGGTAAAATCAAGAGTGGGCAAACAACAGTATCCAGAAGGATCTGCAGTTTCTGTTTCAATATTCCCCCTCTCTAACTGTGCTGAACACACAAAAGCTTCTTCCCAAACCAGTATTTCCTGTTTGTTCCCTGTGCTGCACAGGTGACTGAGCTTCCTGCTGATTAGCACTTTCAGAACCTGATGGATGATGATAAAACACCTTTAAAGCCCCAGCTGCTGCAGGAATCTCAACACTCTGGCCAGAGCTTCCCACACATGACTTGGCAGCCAAAGGGGCTGGAGCACAGAGAGCTCAGCAGGTGACACCTCCAAAGTCCATCCAACACCACAGCATCCATTTCATCCATAACCACACAACTCCTTTCTACCAGGAAGCAGCAGTCTGAGCTTATTTCCCATAAGCCTTCCTGTTCCTTGCACCCACACTTTGCTTTGTCCTTAGCAGGCACCAAGGAAATTTCTGTGTCTGCACAGGAGAGAATGGGCCGAAACCCTTACCTTCTGTTCTTTTATGAGCCACTGGGGATTTGTCAAAAATGTTCCCTAAGCAGAGGCGCATCCTGATTCAGAAAGGGGCCAGGTACTAATTAAACTTCCTGTGTGTGCAGCAGCAAGGGTTTTACATCTCAGTGGTGTCCGTTTCCAATGCCATATCCAATGTCTATTCCTTGTTAGCTGTAATCAGATCCAAACTCTCATTTACAAAGTCTGCATCAGGCAGAGCAGCACCTTTTCTCCCAGAGTCACTGTGGAGTTTGTGAAACATGTTACACACTCCAAAGTCAAGTTGGTATTTCAGTTATTTCAACAGGATACACAAAAAGTAATAATCAAAAAGTACATATCCAAGTTGCTGTCATTTCCCTGGGGGAGGCATAGAATAACTCCACAAGGCAGGGAACATTATCCCAGTGCCTCTTCCAGTACCCGAACCGCCCCCTTGACCCAGGCAGAAGGGAAGATGAGGTTACCTGTCGGTCCTCTGCAAATATTTATAAAGCCCTACACAGAGCAGGAGATGCTGCCACAGAACCTCACAAATCTGTGTGAAGCTGTACTTGAAATCCCCTCCAAAGAAAACAAGAAGTGTGTACACATTTAACAATATGCATGCAGAAAAAAATGTCCTGCTGCTGGTTTTCAAGGAGCTGAGGAGAAATGGGGAAATATTTTTACTGCCAGACCAACCCCCAGGACCTACAAGACCTGTACGAATGTCCTTGGGACTGGCCATGACCTTGAATTATAAGCATATTAAAACATTGTTAGAATTTCTCACCATTTCACTGCAAGTCTCTCAGCATTTCATATTTTCAAACCTCCAGTCATGGAGTCAAACAGTGATGAAATATTCTCAGTTTTCAGTATAATTATTAAATTATCGTGTGAAGGAAACGTGAACAACATGACCCATCTTGCACATAAAAACTCAAACTGGAGAGCAAACAAAATTATAATCAAAGCACACCTTGAAAGGCATCATTTTTAAAGTCAGACTTGTGATTTTCAGAAACTTGATTGCTGTTTGTTAAATGCTGGAGGGGTCAGTCCTACCACAGATGAAAAGTCACTGCAAAAGATGAGCATTTCTCTTAAGTGCATCCTTGGGTGCAGAAATGAGTCCTTGGGTGCAGAAATGAAGTGTTTTGCTCCCTCTGCTCAGGCTCAGGGCAGGGAGTCAGTGCTGGACCACAGGGACCTTCACTTCTCTCCCCCTGAGGTGGCCACAGGCCCTGGACAGAGGAAATTCAACATCAATGGACAGAGGAAAAGCCAAAACCCTCCCTGGGAGATGACAGGAACATGTTTTAATCAAACAAATTTCAGGCACAAGTGCAAACTTACAAAAGGTCAGTTCACTGCACTAGAAAAACCAAACAAGAACATGAAGGAGAAATCCATACTGCTGCCACTCGTGGACTTGTTTTCCGTTTTGGAAGGGAAGGGGAGAAGGTGCAATATATACAACTGCATTTTATCTTTTTCACTCTACTCTTGTGTATACATGTAACTTTAGTAATTTTTAGTCCATTCCAAAGGCACTGCATTCTAACAGCACTGCATGGCAGCTCTGAGACAGGCCCTCTCTCTCACCCAGCTTTATCTCATTCCTTGATCTAACAGCTGCTCCAAAAGCCAGTCAGATCTGCCAATGCAGCACTTGTGAAGGAAGAATAGAAAATACGCCATTACCTCATATCACTCCAGATACTTTTTCTCTTCTGGTGCTTGGTTGTGCTATTTGCCAGGAGAATTAACCCCACTGTACACAGATACAAGGACTGAACACAAAGAAAACACATAAATGAAAATACACTGGAATTTTCTGTTGTTCATTTCTGCCATGATGGTTTATAAAGTGTGAAGAGCAGAATTCACAGGGTGTGAGGAGGTGAGTTTATAAGGCATGAAGAGAGTCAAATAAAAACCTGAGAAATAGTTTACCAAGTCAGCTTGAACTTTTCCCCTTTCAGTAATGTTTTTCAGCAATTTGCCATCATGGCTAGGTGGTGTTAGCACCCAAGTACATAATTTTTAACACTCTTCCTACTGCTCAAAGGAGCAGAAAGTGCTGCCAAGGCCCAGGAGGAGGTTCCCACCCCATGAAGCAGCAGGGTGTACTTTCACCACTGTTCCAAAGCCACTGAAATCTGCAATTACAGAGCATTCCTTATGTGTCACTAAACCTGTCTCCACAGAATCCAGAGGAAAAGTGTATGCTAAAATCCCTAAGTGGTACCACACTCTCTCAAAGGGTTGTGCTCCAGGAGGTAGGAGTTGTTCTGAAGCACATTGGTGCTAGAGAGCACAGGGAGCAGAGCCACTGATAACCCGTGGAACAGTTCATTCTGCACAAATACACTCCTTTTTAGGTCCTCTGGCTGCAAATTAACCCAACCTGGCTTTCTGAACCCACACAAAACTCATCTTCACAGCAGCAGGTTTCAAGCCCTTCCCTCCAGCCCTGCAAGCCAAGCCCCCAGGGAGCCCTCAGTGCCCGCAGCCGATGGAGCTCAGGCTCTGTGCTGGCAGGGCTCTGTGCTGGCAGGGCTCAGCACCAGAGGCAGCCCCAGCAGCAGCTGCATTCCAGCTGGCAGTCCTGCTCCTGCTGCTCCTTAGCCAGCTCCAGCAGGGCCCAGCACCCCCAGCCCTGGCTCTGCTCTGGGGGGCTCCCCGGGCCATTCCTGCGGCAGCACAGCCAAGCACAAATCCCACTGCTCACTGACTGTGCGATGGCTCCTCTGAAACTGATTCACAGCGTTTGTAACCATCCTTGCTCTGACACGGCCCTGCCAAACAAGACACAAGAAATAAGGAAAATCAGAATCAAGGAGCTGAATTCAATAAGGAAGGGAAATCTTTATCTTCACAGAGTCCTGTGGCCAAGTGGCTCAGATTTTCCTTTGCCAATGGTTCCAACCTGAGCGCTGAACTGAGTAACAAATTCTCAGGGAAATAAAGTTCTCTCCTGAAATTCATAAGCAGAAAAGCCAAGACCAGGATTGATGTCTGCACACCCAACAGCTGTGCAGACCCAGCAGATCCCACAATTCTTTCTAAAGGGACAGTGACAGCAGCAGCCAAGCACCCTCTGTCTACCAGCCCCAAATGGAGAGAAGAACAGAACAACAAATAAAAGGAGTTTTGCCTTTTGTCTGTGAATTTTGAGAATTAAAAGTGTCTTGAACATGTATTTAAATGAGCAAAGAGGTGATCCTGAGCCTAAAAAGCAAGAAAAGAGATTGGAAAAGGTCAGCACAAACAGAACACTGTATTCAGGGTCTTTCAGCATCTGGAATTATTTGTGAGCAGCTGCTCCTGAGAAGTTCCATGTGTGGTCAAGCACTGAAAAGGGAGAATGTGCTCAAACCCAGGAACGTTTGCTGGAGAAAAGGTTTTTGTGTGATTCGTGTGTCTCCAATGTTTGTTAACACTGAAGAGTGCAGAAAAGCTGTATTATTTCTGTAAGTCATCAGTCCTGCACACAAGGGAAGAAGCAACATCTCTGCCAAGGTTCTACCACTCCAGAACTGAGGAGAAGCCTTTATTGTCAACTGCAGAGACACCACTGGAAAATTGGGGGAAATTAATTAAAAATGAGGCATGGACTTTGCACAGAAGGGGCTGTAAGCTGGGCAGACGTCCAGCAAGCTCTAATACACAGATTCAGGTTTCCATGAAGTATGTGACAAAACTGTTATCACCTCAACAAGGCTAAAAACACACCATAAACAAAGCCCAGGAGCACAACACAGCTTCAGAATCAATACTTAGTTGGAGTTTTGGTTCATTCTGTGCTGCTTATATACACACAAATATATATCCATATCTATATATACACACAGGAACTTCGAGATTTTTCCTTCTCCATTTTGGTTCTGTTTTAAAGAAAAAGCTTCCCATTTTGCACTCAGAGGCAAACAATCATGGATGCTTTTATAAGTAGGGTAAAATATAATTCAGGTATCTATCCTAAACCAGATCATGAAGTGTGTCATTTTAAAACAAACTTCATTAGAAACAGCAAAGTTTTCAGGGTGAAGCTGGTAAGGAAAGCCAAGGCAAGGAGGTAAGGAAGTTCCAAGTACTCCAGGACAACACTGTGCCTGCACACCACATTAACTGTGAGAGAAAAAGGAAGGAATTGGTACATCTAACACAGCTTTTTCCCCACAAGAACTTCACTTGTGGTGCTGGGAGCTGTCACAGCAGTTTTTCCAGTAGTGTAATTATCTCCCTATGAAACTTGCTTCCCTCTCCAGAGTCCAGTGGGGAAAAGGAGGGGGTGTTTGTCTTTTCTTTCCAATAATGAACCCCTGGCTGGTAGACTCAGCAGCTCTGCTGTTTCCCAAACTCACACTGGCTCCAAGGCTGTAGATGGAAGCTCAGCTCCTCCATCATCCCAGCAACCACATCCCAACACGTTCCATAAAGAACAACTCTGGGCTTTGCCAGAGCAGCCCCCACACATGAGCAGCAGAGCTCTGACACTTTCACAGCTTCCCAGGGGGATTTGAGGATCAGATATGGAAGAGGCTTGTTAATCTCATCATATTGCTCCTGTAAAAAGTGATGAGCAACCGTGGCAGTATTAAACAAATTAGGTTGTACAGGACAAAACTCAACACAGCTTTGGTTAACCTTCTGGGCACGAATTTAATGGCTCTCTGCAACCACAAATACCAGGATTTAAGAACAACCATCCTCTGAAATTGATATCTGGTGTGTGTTGGCCTTGTTTCCACCACCATTAATAGTGAATGGAGATTCCCAGCCCAGGAAAATCTAAGTGTTTTCATGCGTGCCCAGAAGCAGCTCCCCTGGTACCACATGGAGCTGGGAAAGTCCCTTCAAAGGAAGCTGTCAACACTGAGCATCAGATGAGACCCTGCAAGATGAAGACATCAGCATAGTTTCCTCTTGTTCTATTTTTCACAAGCCATGCCTTGTTTCTGGCTAGGCAAGTCCTCCAGCCAGCCCGCTCCCTTCTCAGTGTTCCAAATGAGACCAATTTGACTGAAGAAAAGGCTCAGATCTGCTCCTACACTCTGGCTGTTCCCTGGGCTGACACCACCAAGAGTTGGTTTTGCAGTAGATTTTGCTTATGCAAATGTTAAGAGGAATCACTGCCTTTATCCTCACAGGAGAGTGCCTGAGTATCCAACACCTGGTATCAAATTTGTTACAACACATGCCCAAGGTCAAAACCCACTCTTATTTCACCTGTAGCAAGCGGTTTGCTGGGTGCTTGATGCCATTCAAATTTCTACTAAAAGGAAACATGAAAATCTGGTCCTGGTCCCTCTTCTCATCACTACAAATTATGAGAACTGCTCAGAAACCGTGAAAAAAAAAATGTACCAAGTAGTTAAGTGCTCTTTTTATTTACCTTTTGACTCTCAATTACATGGACTTTGGGTTGTCAAAAGCTTTCTCCTAGCACATCTTTATCAGAACACAAACAGATTTTCACAGAGCCACTGTAGGCATAGGCACTTAAAATAGTTGGATATTTTATGTAAATTGTTTTTCAAAAAGCATGGCATGCACTGGCCCAGCACATTTACACTCCCAAAACAGAAGCCAGCACAGTGACACTGCAAAGAGATACAATGCTCATTTGCAAATGACATTTATCTCATACAGCAAGCAAAGCTATTCCACTAAAGTATCAGTAAGAGCAAATGCACAGAGAACAGCACACTGAACAGGCTTAGAAATATTGTATTTATTATTTCTGGAAAAGGTTTATGTGGTATCTTGTTATGTTTCACTTCTAAAAGGACAAAGCCTTCTGAAATACACAAAAGAAAACAAGTGGCCAGAGAATCAAGCCTGTTTGCACAGTTAAAATACTGCTTAAGGGCTGAAATCTCATCTGCCACATTCCAGTCCTGAACAAAGTTTGGAGCACTAATTTATAAACCCAGGGAGAAATATTTGAGAAATCCTTGACCATTCAATAGCCCTGTGAGTAGGAAAATCTCTGTATGACACACAATGAAAGGGAGAAACCCCAGCCCACTGGTGTTCATCAGTGTCACGCTCAGAACAGGGACATGCACCCAGTGATCTGGTGGAGAGTCACAGCCACAAAACTGCCCCTTCCAAGAGTGGTTAAATCCCACCAGGGCTGCACACTGCACTAAATCCACCTGCCAGGAGAAAGCAGCCACCACCACTGCCCGTGTATCAGCTCTGTGTCCAGGAAAACATCATCTCTTATTCTAGAAAAGCCACAGGAACCCCCAGCTAAAACTGCCCCCAGCTTGAACTGTCTGAAGCAAGAAACAAAGAGCTGAGTTGAACTCTCGTCAGTGCTAATGAACAAGGGCTTTCTGGTCTTTAACGTTACGGGAAGTATCAGGTTTGAAGTCCTTCCCCAAGCTGGATTAACTGGAGAATTTAGACTTTTGAGGAGCCCAGAGTGAACCTGGATTAAGTCTATAACAGAAGGAGCAGCAATGCTGTGTCACCTCTGGATGCTTCAAGAGTTTAGTCAGACTTGGGACCTGCTGACGAGAGAGGCAAGGCCCAACCCTTTATAAATGCAGTAAAAACTGACACAGACGATCCAACACATCCAGCCTGTTCCTGGGCACGCCTGGCTCTGCCCAGTACAGCCACTGCAACCAAGGGTGGCCTCTGCCACCACAAAGCTCCTTGGACCAGGGTGAAGGAAAACTGGAACAGATCTTTTAGCAAGTACTGCACTTTTACTGCTGTTTTACCCAGGGGAGGAAGCAAACTAGATTAGATGTGGATTGCGTAAGGAGAGGCAACTGACGGAAAAGCAGGTGTTACATCACCTCCAAGGTGTCTCCAGAGGTGCTGGGATAACTAATTCCACAGTCACACTTTCAGAAGGAGTGAAGATGGGATGTAAGAGAAGCTGGAATACAAATGGCGCCTTAAAGCAAGTTACCAAGGTCAAATTCCTCCTTCTCCTGTCATCCCCACTCTGAATCACACTGGATCTTCCATCAGCCAAAGGAGCAGCTGGCAGTGTGAAATGCACTCAGGTGCTAGAGGGTTATACTTCAGCTTCTTTCTGGATCTCCAATTTAAGCATGTTTGCAGGATCCAGCAACAGCACACACAACCTCCTCCAACAAATACACAACAGCAAGCAGCTGGGTAGCTGCACCACTCCATCCTAAGCAGCTGGATGGAATTCTAGAAATGCCCACTCCTTCTCAGCCCCTGCCACTGCATCCTGTCACTATTCTCAATATTCAAAAAACCACACAAAAGGTGTACATCTGCCTGGTTTTTCTCTTTACATGAAAAGACACTGGAGTCTACCCTGCTCTGACTCAACAACTAACGAGCTGCCTGCTTTTGTCTTTATCCTCAGGACTGGGGAGCTCAGATCCCATCCCAGTTCTCCTACTTTCTGTCCATCACATCCACCGTCTCAAACTCACCTTATTTCTCCTTTTCACCAGGGATTCTGTGAGGTTTTTCTCCTCTTTTTTTCAGGCTGATAACTGAATGGAAACTGTGAATAACATTCCTTTTTTTCAACATAGGTAAAAACTAAGGATTTAATTCCCTTTAATGACAACTATCAGGAGCAGAATATCAAAAGATTAAACTGTGGTCCCTGACACCAGAGCATGAAGATTTCATAAAGTATCAAATAATAAGGAGAAACACAGTTCAACACAAAGGAAGATTAAACCAAAAAGCTTGACAAAGCAGGATTAAATTATTATTTCTGTATTTTTGATATAAATACCGAGGATATGTCACACAGGACATTGTTACACTGGTTGTTGCAAAAAGACCCGGGGGAGCCAAGGACATGCTCACTAATGGACTGATAAAATTGTCCCCTCCTTGCATAAGAAAAAATGTGAGTTTTTTTCCATGGAAAGCATCCCGGGGGGCCGGAGCCTGGGAAAGCTGTGTGCTGGAGCTGGAGGGCACGCAGAGGTCAGGAGGACAGGCAGCTCAGCCATGAGCAGGGGACACGCTGTGACACCCAAGTCACCCCGGGCTGCCGGTGCTGAGCGCCACTCCTGAACATCAATCCCCCAGCCTGGCTCGGAAGCTATTCCCCAACCCTGGAACATACACGGCTCTGCCCCTGCCCTCCCAACCACTGCCCTGGCACCAGCTCAGCACTGCTGCTTTCTGCTCCTCTTCCCTCCAGCCCCAAAGCCACTGTTATGGGCAGGACAAGGACTCTGCAGCCCTCCGATGTGCCACTCAGAAAAGGACATTTTTCCTCAAGAAAATCTGCATCAGCACAGCACATTCACTTTGACATCAATAACCAGCAAACTCCCTGCACTCCAAGCATCCATCAGAAGCACTGGAGTGAGAGCAGGAATTTAAAAATACTCCTATAATCCTGTTAAATGCAAGCTTTGCTTCCAAAAAACAATATCAATTTTATCTCTGTGCTGAAAGGCAGGACATGAGCAAGAGATCTGCACTCAGAGAGCCAACCAAAATAAGCTCATCTTTAGTTCTGTCATACTCTGGACACTCTGAACAAGTGACAAAAAAAGGGGAAGTCACTCCCAGAACTAAAACCTATTTAATCTGCAGACTTCATGGATGACAAGATCCATTTGGAGGAAAACTGCATCGATTTTATCAAACCACTGCTAAACTGTCTTCAGCCAGAA
The DNA here is from genome assembly GCA_013400635.1 of Hypocryptadius cinnamomeus. Classification (NCBI taxonomy): domain Eukaryota; kingdom Metazoa; phylum Chordata; class Aves; order Passeriformes; family Zosteropidae; genus Hypocryptadius; species Hypocryptadius cinnamomeus. The sequence continues at coordinate 203,904 of VYZP01013103.1, forward strand.
ACCTCATACTGCATATACTGACATTGCCAGCTTCTCACAAATATCAGAGCTCTCATACCCAAGGGAATTCACACCAAACACAAATCCTGTAGTTGCTATTTACAAAATTCCCTCTGGTAAGCCTGTGGCTCTATCCTTGGGTAACAGCATATTGCCAATATATTGCATTTTGCGCTTTTTCCATGACAAAGGAAGCCGGGGAGTGTAAAGCCTTCAGCATTAGCACACTAGACACAGTTAATTTTTAAATACAGTTTTGTTTCCAAGAAAGTGGAACCAAAATTTTCCAACTACCTTTCTCACAGTGCCCAGGTCAAACAATGAGCAGATATCCAGCAGTAGCTTTCCTAAGGATAAATATTTCAAGGAAGAAAGAAAACACAGACAAATTCAAAGAAATTTTGCAGTACTGATGTGAACTACTCTCCTTCGGTTTCTGGCAGTGTAAGTGAAGTAGGAGGAGTTAGCATAAATTACCAAGACTTTGTTGATAACGTGTTAAACAGTGAAATAAGAATCTGCGTCTCCAGCTTCTGGCACCTTGGTTCATAAATAGCTTCTGCTGTGGTAAAACCACCTTGATCTGTAACCCAAGTAGGCGGTAACAGCAAATTATAAATGATACCAGGTCCACAGCTCCCTCCTTTTTACCTCAGCAGTAAATATTTATTCACTCTCAGCCCTGAAGTAGAAAATCCCAATTGAACTGCAGCAGCACCAGGTAGACTTCCTATCAGGCACAGCACAAACCCAAGCCCAGGGTGAAGGAGATGAGCTGCCCTGAAGATAATCAGCACTACCTCATTCCACAAGAATTTTAACAACACACACAAGATAACCTAGCCCTCCAGAACTACTGCTCCTAAACCCATATCCCATCAACAGTTCTTAGTTATCCATTAGAAAGGGAAAAAATACTCTCAGCAAAGAGCCCTTGTGACTACTGCTGCTTTCACACAAAGTACACACTGTGTGCTCCTCTCTGCTCCGCACAGGATACAGTACATTTTTTAGGAGAAAAAAATGCATTTTCTGTCATGCTGATAACCACATTCTACACACTTTACCCGAAAATGCCTCAAGGACTGCTGTCACAAAAAGGACGGGATGCAAAATTAGACTGTCTGCTTTCTGCATGCTGGTGGGAGCTACACAGTGTAATGTGGCTGAAGCAGCCAATTAACCTTTCTCCATTCAACCACTCAAGACACACAGTCATTTACATGGGTTAAAAAATACAGCAAATATTAAAATGAACTTGCATTTGCTGCGTGGAAACGCCACACCTGCCTTCCTTAATCGCGCTCTACATTTTTATTAGGCATCGCCGGCTCTGACCAAGTGTGAAACATTACATCCCTCGGAGATACGGTCTCAGCACGCCATTGATGAGGCTTAAAGTAAAGGAAGGGAAGGCAGGCTCGTCCCAGAGGAGCGTCCTGAGGGTACGGCTGGCACTGACCTGTGCGATCCATCGAGGCCGCTCCCGGCTCCGGCTCCGGCTGCGGCTCCGGCGGTGCCCGCGGCGAGCGCGGCCGAGCGGCTGCCGGGGAAGGCGGCGGCGGCGCCGGTCCCTCCCTCCATGTTGCGTGTACGGCACACAGCGAGCACAGAGCACGCAGCACGGAGCACAGAGCAGAGCACAGAGCAGAGCAGAGCACACACAGCACGCACACAGCCGCGGCAGCAGCGGGATGGAGCTGCCGGGGGAAGGAAGCGGCAGCGGCTGGGGCAGGGGCTGCTCCCGCGCCAGCCCCGCCGCGATGCTCCGGAGCCCCGGGTTTAACCCCCCCAAAAAGGGGTGTTTATAAAGGAAAAGCACAAGGCAGCTCGCGGGTCTGGGCTCCCATCCTGCCCTCCCTCAGCAGCACCGATTCATGTTTTCCTGAGGCTGCTAGAGGCATTTCAGCTGTAACCCTTTCCCGGCTGCAGGAGGAAAAGGCGTCTCTTTGTCCTGATCACCTCCATCCCCGTCCCTCGGATACACGCACGGGTGTTTTCACCTGCTCTGCATGGTCCAACCCCTAAATAACACTTAAACAAGTGACCAGTAAGGACCATACGAGCAGGAGTTATTCCCAGTTCTGCCAACTGGTTAACCTTGGATATATCGCATTAATGTGTTTGCTGTTCTGCTTCCTCCTTTTGGAAAACAGGGTAATATTTACTGCATTCCCAGAGGAGACTTGTAAGCCCTAATTTATTTCTCTGTTTCTGCAGCCAGCTTGAAAAGGAGCTGTGTAAAAACTGCTATTATAATTTCTATTTCATACACCAAACCAGAAATGAGAAATAATTATTACAACCCAACTTTCAGATCCCATTAAAAGACTGAAATCCTTCACCAGACCACCAATGTAGCAGTGAGGATGATGAGCTCTCCATCCAAGGCACTGAGGTCTAATAAATAAGAGGAAAGCCTGCATGATGGATGACTCTCAGTCCTGGCTTGGCCATCAGCTTGTTATGTGACCTTCATCAAGTCATTTTAATCTTTCTGTATCAGTACAGAATGCAGAGCTGTTCTCACTTTTGTGAAACAGCCCAAGAACTTCTGTATTGTTATCACTGCTACTCCTGCCTGAAGCTCAAAGGTACAAGCTAGAATTTGTAGCAATACTGGCTATTGTCCGGCCGCAGCCCATGGAAACTGCATGTGGAAGCTAAAGGTTTTGCACATAGCTCCTGTCAACTTGGCAGGATGCTGAGGGTTATCAGTGTATGTGAAGATTGGGGGGGGGAATTCTGTATGCTTTTTGGACTCAGCAAAACACCAAGTTCAGAAAGACAAAAATATTTCCAAAACAACAACTTTTGGTTTAAAATTCAACAGAAGAGGCTGCACAACCCCAAATTATACAGAACAGTCTGTGTAACTGTTATTTTTTAGTCTGTAATAGTTGGATCAGAGCTGCTTGCTAAATGCTGTACAACCAAGTGACAGTAACCCCGTTCATCAGCCCTGATGCCTAAGGACACAGCCAGGCCAAGCACGAGCTCAGCACTTACGGGAGACAGGGAAGATTCAAGCTTGGCAAAGCTGAGCAAAGTCAAACAGGTTATACCTGTTCTGTGCCTAGAAAGCTTAATGATCCTTTCCAAATCCCTCTTTCCCAATGCTAATTTTTCTTTGTTTCACCAAAACAGACATGCAGGAATGGGACAACCTAAAGATAGAAGAACTTAATAGGAAACAACATGTCCATTGAGGAAAAAAAGCTGTTCTCATTTTGCATCAGTGGCTGCTGGGCTGCAGAAGCTGTTTAAACACTCTTCCTGCCCCTGGACCCCTCACCTGCAGCTCCCAGTGACAGAGACCAAGGGATACTGGGTGGATTTATCCCAGGGATTTTATTCCTGAACTGGTGGGCATGACTTCTCTGACTTGACTGGGGAAGTTAATTCAAATTCCAAGACAGGAGAAAACAGAAGCACACTGAGAAGTGAAGGATTTGCATGAAGTGATGGGGACAGAGCCAGGGCAGTGGTCCAAGGCCCCAAAGCACCAAAAGAATGAGAAACACAAGGTAGGAAACTCTGTGGAAATTCTCCACCCAAGTGTGCTACAATAAAATATTGCACTCTAAGGTGACCATAGATAGAAGATAAACCTCTGCTTAAAGGAGTGTGACTAAAACCCGGTTCCACAGTTCCTGGTGAACAGTGTTCAATCCAAGCTGAATGAAACAGAACCAAAGCAAAACCAAAGCTGTCACTTCAGAAAGTGATAAAGCATAAAAGCACAACAGACACTGTCCACACAGCATTTGCTACAGCTTAAGGTCTACTACCCTGCTTAGAGGAGTAGAAATAGCTGTGGGGAAAAATCAAGGAAATGTATTCACTACAGCTCCAGGACACTCTTCCAACTACCTGGAACTTCTGACAAGCAGAGAGAAGGTGCATTTCAGTGCAGAGAGACTGAGCAGATGCACTCCCTACACAGCCAGGTGTTGGGGGCATGGCAGAGGACTGTGCCCTGCTGCTGCTTTGTGATTCCATGCTGAGATCCCACCTCCAGCTCCTCCTATGAGCTCCTCTTTCCTCATCCAGGGCTACCTGTTCTCCTGCACTTTAGCTACAAACCCGCCAAGGCCAGAGCCTCTCTTGCTCTTTATCTGTACATTTTTCAGTGCAGCACAGCCTTTTTCCAAGGCCAGGGCTTGGGACTGTACAGCTAAACAGTAATAAGGATTTTGTTTCACAGCTAACTAGAATTCCCCAGTTATTAGGAACACCATTGTGCATGTCCAAGTGTCACATTTAAAAAGGTCTTTAAGATGTCTCTTAGACAACCAGGCTGAAAACTGCTATGGTTTGATGTAACCTCACAAGTTTCCTGCACATGGGCTGGGTTCTTTCTGCCAGAGGTAAGTTTTGACAGTAATAGATCATTTTTCCAATGCAGACAAGATCTCTCTCCAGTCAGCACTCCTTTTCCTCTAGCAGGGCTTGAATTATCACAATATAACAAGTGACTCAAATGGGGGTTTATTGTTGTTTTTTCAATTAGGAGAGCAGAGCAGAGAGGTATCACTAACTGCAAGCTCTAATTTGCTGTTAAAATAGGAATTGGCTTGGAAACATTTTATCTCTTAATCCTTGGAGAAACGGGGTGGCTCAGAATCAAATTCAAAACGAATCTCCAACCTGGAAAGCTGCTCTATGACATGGCTGAACCCATGACCAATTTGTTTAACTTCAGGTTGATAGAACTAACACGGATAATTTGATTACATAATGATTCAGCTTTCTACCACGTAAATAAATTTTGGGAAGCTGCAACAGCAACTCCTATTTCAGACAATTCTCTCCTAACAGAAATTTCTGTCAACCACTTAAGGAACAGGATTATACAATTCTTTACCACTTCTCACATCTGCCAGTACTTTCTTTTCACCTTTGACAGTTTCTCTGAGTTTAAACACTATTCCATTTAAGAAGATAAAAGTGCCAACCAAGAGAGGATTTTAAATATAACCTCTTCGATTGCTTGAGGTTATCTAGGCAGAGAAAGACCAAGGATGCTGCAAGCCTTCTTCCCTTGCTCTTTGCATAATTTTTCATTAAATTAAAAATGGATTGCCATTAATAATGTATGCAGAAGAAGACACTGTAGGATCGCTTTTGTTTTCAAAAGCAAATTCATTTGATGCAAAAATAGTTCAATGTTAAGATATACACATTTTTGAGTAAAGTATTTGAACAACCACCATTCTTGTAGGGTATTTTACAACCACAATTTTAGCTGAGGTGCTGCTCAATACACACTGAAGCAAGTTCAGGAAACAAAGACCAACTGGACAGCTGGAACCAAGAAACTAAAATATTTAAAAGAAAATCTTGCTGCTAGCCCAAGCTGAGAACTATTTCATTGCTCATTAATGATATAGGTCACAAACTGCTCTCTCCTGAGGATTATGACAGGACATTTGCCTCCCCCAGCCACAGAGTGCAGTTGTTCAGGGCCTGTTTAATGTAATTTTATACTAAAAATGTGGTTTTATACCGGAAGGACTTGATGAATCACAGCACAAGAAAGAGAAAACTAGGCTGCACTTTGTGACTGACAAAACATATGTAAAAGCCTTTCAAGATGTGCCCACATCAGAGGCTCCTCAGGCACAACTAGGGTTGGATGAGCCTCTGAAAGGCTGTTTGCAGCCATGCTCCTACATGAAGGCAGAAGTGCTGAGCAGGCACCTCCCAGTCCCTGTCCAGAGGGACATTCCTGCACATTCTCCCGGGCAAGAGCTATGCCCAAGGCTCCACTTTAAACACAAGTGTACTGCCACTGCTGCACACCTCCCAGCTGATCTTCTTAAGGGCCATTTACCCAGTTATGCGTTATTGCACCTCCAGGACGTTATTGCATCTCCAGACCTCTGTCCTGCTGAATTCCTTGGTATAGACCTTGGGTTTGTGATGCCCAACCAATCTGCTGCAGGTGTGTTACTGATTTCATAAACTGCAGAGTGTATGTGTTTATCAAGGGAAGGAGAGAAGAAGCAATTCAGGATCTCAGTGAAAACCTAGCCCTGCAAACCTCATAGCAAAAGGGTGATTGGGATGTGGAGACCAAGCTCTACTCACACTGGGTACATAAGGTGGGACATCTTCAGCTCCCAACCAAGCATTGTGTTTAAAGGTGTCAAACGCAGTTTTTGCTACAACACAATCTGTAAAAGGATCACTCAGCAGCACAGCCATTGCTAGAGGTGCTGAGCAAACACATGGAACTGAGTGTCCCACCTCCCCCTCCTAAACCTGAGCCAAGCTGAGCCATCAGGTGCTGTACCTGTGCAAAGACACTGGCACATTGTGTGGCATTCCTGCACAGCCCTAATGCTGCAAAGCCTGACACTCCACAGTCAAGCCCACACTGAAAACTCAGATTCTTTCTTATGAGTTTGCATTATAAAATGCACAAGTGTCAAGCTCCAATAGGATATTCAGACTTCAGACCAGACACAGCACACAAAGAGGAAGCAAAGGAGTCCCTACCTGGCTCCAAGTCCTGCATGGCACACACAGCATGTGTTTTTAAGTCATGAACCACAATCTTCACTGCTGGAATCCCTGCCAGAAGAAGGAACAGATACTCCCTGCAACTTACTGTTAGCAAAACCGTATTCCAGGCTAAAGGGAAACCAGCCTTGTGGAGCAAACACTTAACTAGATGAGTAATTGCAGCATTCCCACACTGCCTTTCTTCCTCCCTCAAACAGTCTGAGCAAGCTGCTGATCAGGATAAGTTTGTGCTTGTCCTGTGGTGCTGTGCCCAAGGTGTGTCTCTGTGTGTGATCCACCTGCTCTGTTCAGCACTGTCCATAATCCCTCAGCACCTGCCCTCAGGGAATGAGCAGGCACTCAGAGGTATTCCCCTCAAAAGTGTCTTCGACATGGCAAAAGAGAACTCTGTAGTGCAAAGTAAACAGCAACCTTTGTTAAAAATTTACATTTTCACAAGTTCACTATGGAGAAATAGATCATCAGTGTCACAGCTGCTCAGGAGCAGCTCATTCCTTGGACTTGTTTTCACCTGGCTTAAGACTTGAAAACCTGTCTCACTGAACCTTGAGAAAGTGCAAGATAAGCTACAAGGACGAAAAACTCCTGAGGGATGGAGAGCAGAGATGTGAGAGAGGGAAGCACGCACAGTAATTATCACACACAAGGTCTGGGTTTCTCCAGCCTTGGAGAAAACAAGAGCAGGTTCAGCAGCAGGGAGGAGCAGAGGCAGCTCAGGGGAAAGAGGTATTTGAGCTCCTGACACTGCTGTGAAGAGCTTTGCCACCCTTAAAATTCATGGCCAGGAGAGAAACTCTGTTCATTAAAGCTGGAAGACAGAAGGAGCCCACAAGGGAGAGCCATAGCTTGAGACTGAATGTGGTGTAAAGCATCCAAGTCCAAGCAGTGGGGGAACAGATCAAATGGCAGCGGCACAGACACATTTCAGGGTCCCCAGGTCACAGCTCCCCCAGGTAAGAGCATCTGGCACCCAAAAGACGGCAACTCACAAAGGAGCCTCTTCAAAGCAAGAGGTCTGCACTAGCAAGGACACAGAAAGAACATCCTGCAAGTGATTTGAGCATCCATGTACCTATAACCAGAGAAGACCGCACAGGAGTTGAAAAATTTCAAATGCTTCACCCATCTATCCATCTCTCTCCTTTCTGAGCATCGTTCCACATTTCCCCAAGACCCTTTTCAGCCCAGCCTCTCTTTAAGTACAACCTGATCCTCTCTTTTGTCATATGAACTGAAAAATGTGGGTCAGTTGTGAGCGCTGTGGACAGTCCAGACCACCAGAGCAGTGCATCTTTAGGCTGCAGGAAGGTGTCCCATGGGATTGCACGGTCCCTCTTCTGCAACAGGAGTGATCTGACTCCACAGCTGCACAGCAGGGAGCTTCCCACCTGGAAGAGCTGGGAATTGCATTAAGCATCTCTGGTGTAGCTGTCAGGCACTAAATACACTGTGTCTAAATACACAGGCCTAGAAAGGACTCCAGTTTGCTTTTTCCCCAGGTGTAAAGCTGGCAATGAGCTGCTCTGCTTTTATATTAGCAGTCATGATTTGACTCACAGGAATATACTGTAATAGCTCTAGCAATAATTCTGCCTCTATCTCACCTCAGTCTCCTCCTGGATGAAAGCTTTTCTTTAAAATATCCCCCAAGACAGTTGCAAGGAGAGAAGGAGAGGAGAATTTCTGTCCTCTGTGTCACTGCCTGCTCTTATCACAGCCATCATTCTCCTTTCACTCTGACGGACCCTCTCTGAAACAGGGCTATAGTTCTGCCTGTTCAGACATTAAAGTTTGTAGATACTGTGGTTTAAGTACCTCCATCTGTACAAACTCTCAGTTCTTTCTAATCATGTGCAGGCAGTTAAACCTTCCTTCTCCACACTCAGCATCCAAGCACTTCATCTAGTAAAGGATATTGCTGATGTTCTCCCTGTGAAAAGCAGGGAGTTGAAAGTCAGAAGAGCAGTGATTACTCAAAACATTCTCAAAGCTGCCTGTGTAACCTCTCAGAGTGTCATGCCCAGTTCTCCACATTAGCCTATAAAAGAATGTGCACTATTTCTTCAGAGATCAGTGATTTGGGACTGATGAGGAAGTCAGGGCACACATCCCAGAAGGTGAGTCTGTGAATCCTGCAGGAAACTTCGTTTGACTGAAGCTGGATTCTGCACAGACACTACTGCACAAGAAGGTATCTTTAAATGACCCCTCATGACCTCTACATTGCTCTCATATTATTAGAAGACATTTTCAGAATCATTCCTCCTCTACTTAGATGTGTTTTATGCCATATCAAATGCCCCAAAACCTGACATCCAACTTTCACTTTGCCCTGCTCTTCACATCTCTGTCTCCATTGCTTTACTTCATCAGGTTTCTACTCAACTGCTTTCTCTTTTTCAAGTTCTCATCCTGTTTCCTGCTCTCCACCTTATCACCCCACCTTCCTACACACATCCTTCATTGTCCTGTTACTTCAGCCCTTTCACAACCTCTTATCAATATTCTTCTTTCACTCCTTCATTATCACAAAATGTCCTCTACCTCCTTTCCCAAGCACTGCTTTCTAAGAAACTACTTTACCCTGCTACAATTAAAAAAGCAAGTTTTTTCAAGCAAGTCTTGCAATTTTTAAACCTATGGAGAAAGGTTGGAAAAAGCTGAGGAACACCGCTTGGTTTTAGTTTTTAACACTGTCCTTCTACTGCCCCTAAACCAACATTTTATGCCCACAGCTTTGATGGCAAATGATATGCTAACAAAATCCAGCCAAAGTTAAATGAATTATCCAGAGGTCTTGACACAAGCATTGACACCTTGTCACCAAGACCGCTTTACAAAGTACAGGATTTGCTCTCCCAGGTCATTTATCCAGACATGGGACACATTGTTATGCTAACAGAGATTTATTTTCTTGGCTCTGGAAATATGGCTATGCAAAGAATTCCTTCTCCAAGCACAACACAGGTGACAGTCTCTCCCCTACTCTGCAGCAAGTTTGAAAGCTGAAGAAGGGAAAGAAATCCAGTTAAATCAGCTGGGACTGCTGAAGGCAGACAACACACTGTACTGTCAAAGTGGGAGACACGGGAGAAGCAGCAGAAGGATCAGCTCAGTCTCACAAAATCCAGACAGTTCTGCACCGCAGGGCAGACTGGGAGAGGAAATTAGGAAATTCTTGGTATAAACCTGGATTTAAAGCTTGTGTGTCAAGCAGCATCACACAGGTTACCTCAAATTGGGAACTCACCTTTATACAAGGCTTTTTCCAGCTTTTGGGAGGTAAGTAAATGAAAGCCATGAGGGAGCTACACTGGAAACTGAGGAGTGACTTGGAACACTCTGCTGATACCTGGATGTGACTCTCACAGCCTTGGGAAGGCCTGTAGCTACACAGAAAATCAGGGAGTTTAGAAAAGCCCAGGGAAAACCCAGTAGCATGGACAGGAGTGTTCAGAACCCTCTGGAAGAGCCTGTGATCTGCACCCAGCACTGAAGAACCAATTATTTCCAAACATAAGTAGCTGGAACACCCCAAATAAATGAGGTGTGGAGTTTGTCCTTCACAGAAGGTGCTGCCTCGACACAGAGAACAGCCAACAGGACTGAAACGCAACATGCAGGAAGTTCCAAAACAAAGGTGAAATTTCTCATTGTTCAGGGATAGTCTTATCTTGGCCTGCAGGGCATTCATTTGGTCAGTCACAGCTCTGTATCTGCAAATGCCCCTCCATTCCAGGGCTATAAACAGATGAATATTCTGTTTTATGAGGCTTGAGTAATATTCATGGAAACTGTCACTCAGTGTCTTTTATGCTGACATTCACTCTGCATCAAGAAGGACAAGATCACTGAGATCCCCAGGAAAGGATCATTCTGCTGTTACTGGGGGGTTTATTTTTGTGTTTAAACATTGGAGAAGGGGATAATGTATGGAAGTGTAGATCTTATGTAACATAACACAAATGTTGCAAAGCAAGAAATGATGCTCCTGCTCCTACCCCCAAGGAAAACCAGTGCACCTCCAAGCTTTAGCTCATCCTCTGATGTTCCAAGGTAAGGATCAAGTCTGGCTACCACTCAGAAAAATACACAAACAAAGCACAGAATGCATTTTTATCCTAATCTTTTAATGAAAAATCACTGATTTTGTTAAAAATTGGATATAAATGCTTTCTGTTAAAAGGTAAGTTCTGTATTTTCTCCGAGTATAGCTTCTGCGATTTTTTTTTCAACACCACTGAAAGCTTTTTAACACAGTACACAGTTAAATGACAATAAAATGGCTGTTTTGAACATGATGGAGATTACACTTTTTCTGAAACAGAAAAAAAAAAGAACATGAAAGACAAATCTAATTTTCTCTCATTATAATCCATTGATGCACAGATTTTTGTTAATTGCTTTCCTTATGGGTATAATCTAAACATTTTAATATATAATAAACCAACAAAGCACCACAGGAAAATAGTAGAGAAAAGGCCTGGGGAATCTTCTAGCAAATTTTTCATTAGTTTTGTTCATTAGAGAACACTATATGAGAAGCCTTGGGTGTGTGTTATAACCAGAACACATCGAAGTCTGTCAGGGGAAAAGGACAGACCGAAAAGGATATTCCAGCCATGCTCCCCAGGCCCAACATCCAGAATTCCTAACACTCCCATTCCCGGAAGTCTCCAAGGCCAAACTGGATGGGACTTGGAGCAATCTGGTCTAGTTGAAGGTATCCCTGCACATGGCAGGAGGTGGGACAGGATGGGCTTTAAGATCCCTCTCAACTCAAACCATTCTGGAATTTCATTATTGGTTTGGTGGGAAAGGGAATAACAGAAGCTGTTGAACACACCTGCTAGAAAAGTGAGCAGTAAGATGTTCCAAAAATATATCTGGGAAATAAAAACTAAGGTGTGCCCAGTATAATTTACCCCAGAGTCAGGAGAGCTCAGCCAGGCTGGTTCGCACTGCAAGGCTGGGGCAGCCCTGACCACCTGGCCCCCAAACCAGCCCTGCTAAACATGCAGCAGGAAAGCTGGGAATTGTCCATACCAAGCTAAAAAGCTGGGAATTATCCCCACCAGGCTGCTTCCACAGTAAGTTTCCAGAGTGTAATGAGCACACAAGGTGTAGAACCAGCAGTTTAAAACCCCGTCTCTCCTGTCTCCATGACATAACAGTTCTAGACATCCCCACATCCACAGCTAACTAAAATTAAACACAAACTGGAAAATAGACGTAAAGCATTTTCTCAGTAACTGGAATGAACTGAGGATTTCATGTGCTATTTCTCTTCATGCTCACAGTTCTGCAGCTAGGCTGGGTTTTACTTTAAACACAGCCCTTTACACTCCATATTCATACAATGTAGCAGTTGATCATTTAGTTATGGGTGAAACCAGTATTTTACACACATGCAATACTCTTTTTAACAAATACTGGACATATTTCACTCAGCAAAAAGTTGGTATGTTTACAATTATTACCATTCCCTTTCCCCATCATGGTTTGACATTGGCCACATGCCAGGGACCCATGAAATTTGTTTGCTTACTTTCTTCTGTTACAGCTGAGAAGAGGAGGGGAAAAAATGAATGAAGGGCTCATGAGTTGAAATAAGGACTAGGAGAAAACATTCTGAAGGCAAAACAGGTTCAAATTTAAAGGTATAAAGTACATTTATTATTAACAGAGCCAGAGGAGGATAATGAGAAGTAAAATAAGCCTTTAAAACATCTTTCCCACCCCCCACCAGCTCCGTCCTCTTTCAACAGCACAGGGAGACAAGGCATGGAGGTTTTGATCAGTTCATCACTCAAGATCTTCTGTTCGCTCGGGGCAGAGAGTCTTTCCTCTGCTATGCCATGGGGTCCCTCCCATGGGCAAACAGTCTTCCCAAAACTGTTGTGGTGTGGGTCACTTGTCCACAGGGTGCAGTCTTTTAACGCTAGGCTGCTCTAGTTTGGATGTAAGTGCCTCTTCTGTCTATCCTGGAAGCAGGAGCCTTCTCTCTTTATTTGGGTCTCTCACTGGATCACAGCTTTCTCTGGCATCCACCCACTCCGGTGGGAGCACTTTTCCCATGGGCTGCGAGTGGATCTCTGCATCCCCCGTGGACTTCATGCATTACTTCATGCATTACAGGGGGACAGTTTGTTTCACCATAGTCCTCACCATGGCCTGCAGAGGAATCTCGGCTCCGGCACTTTGGAGCACTTCCTCCTCATCTTCTTCCACTGACCTTGGTGCTGCCATGTTGTTTTCCCTCACATGTCCTCACTTCCTCCTCTTCTCTGACTACAAGAAAACTGCTGCCCGGAGGTACCATTGCCAACAAGTTCCACTAATTTAAAGATTCTTGCAGATCCCACAGCACCAAGAGGTTGATTTCATGCAGGTTCTGCATAGGGGAATCACCCGCCATGTTTTTGCCGTCAGCCACGTGGCCCCACCACCACGGCATGGGCAGCTCCTGCCACAGCGCTGGCACTGTCCAACGCCTCTCCTCACACGGGGCACTGGGAAGGAGCAGCCGCTGGCACCAGCCCTGCCCGTGTGCCCGCAGCACGGCTGGCTGGGGCGGCCAGGCAGGCATGGCTCACGGCCACGACACCTCCCCACCCTCAGGAGAAAACTGCGCGCGTGCCGCTTTGATCTTCTTCTGAAGTGTGTCATGGCAGAGGCGTTACCAGCCTCTCTAACTGGGCCAGCAGCATGTCCACCCTCAGAGCCATCANCCCACCCCCCACCAGCTCCGTCCTCTTTCAACAGCACAGGGAGACAAGGCATGGAGGTTTTGATCAGTTCATCACTCAAGATCTTCTGTTCGCTCGGGGCAGAGAGTCTTTCCTCTGCTATGCCATGGGGTCCCTCCCATGGGCAAACAGTCTTCCCAAAACTGTTGTGGTGTGGGTCACTTGTCCACAGGGTGCAGTCTTTTAACGCTAGGCTGCTCTAGTTTGGATGTAAGTGCCTCTTCTGTCTATCCTGGAAGCAGGAGCCTTCTCTCTTTATTTGGGTCTCTCACTGGATCACAGCTTTCTCTGGCATCCACCCACTCCGGTGGGAGCACTTTTCCCATGGGCTGCGAGTGGATCTCTGCATCCCCCGTGGACTTCATGCATTACTTCATGCATTACAGGGGGACAGTTTGTTTCACCATAGTCCTCACCATGGCCTGCAGAGGAATCTCGGCTCCGGCACTTTGGAGCACTTCCTCCTCATCTTCTTCCACTGACCTTGGTGCTGCCATGTTGTTTTCCCTCACATGTCCTCACTTCCTCCTCTTCTCTGACTACAAGAAAACTGCTGCCCGGAGGTACCATTGCCAACAAGTTCCACTAATTTAAAGATTCTTGCAGATCCCACAGCACCAAGAGGTTGATTTCATGCAGGTTCTGCATAGGGGAATCACCCGCCATGTTTTTGCCGTCAGCCACGTGGCCCCACCACCACGGCATGGGCAGCTCCTGCCACAGCGCTGGCACTGTCCAACGCCTCTCCTCACACGGGGCACTGGGAAGGAGCAGCCGCTGGCACCAGCCCTGCCCGTGTGCCCGCAGCACGGCTGGCTGGGGCGGCCAGGCAGGCATGGCTCACGGCCACGACACCTCCCCACCCTCAGGAGAAAACTGCGCGCGTGCCGCTTTGATCTTCTTCTGAAGTGTGTCATGGCAGAGGCGTTACCAGCCTCTCTAACTGGGCCAGCAGCATGTCCACCCTCAGAGCCATCAGAGGTAGGCTCTGTCGGACATGGTGGGAACTTCCAGCAGATTCTCACAGAAGCTATCCCTGAGGCCCCCCCATGGTTTCCTCCTCTGCCATTGCTAAAAAACCAGGCCATGCCAAATCAACACACCCCTCAAGGGGTTATCAGAGATTTAATGGTAACAGACTAAATCACCAGAGCTCAGGTCAACAACCTGAAGCTCCCAAGTCATGATTCAAGACCCTCCTACAAGGTACAAGACAAAGGATCCATAAGGATGCTCCACTGTTGCCTGCCTTGCTGCAGTTGGTCATGCACAGACTTTTAAACACACATCTCAGTGACTGCTTGGAGTTACAGGCTTATGAACAGTGCTTGAGAGGATGCTGCTCTTGGGGGAAGAAAGAGACTGCAGACAAACCCAGCCTAAAGAGAACACTTCTTTGTATCCTTTGTAACATCCTAAATACGGGAAAGTAACATTCCCCTAAAGCCACCTCGCTGGTCAGGCCACCCTCTCTTCTGCTTCACAAACTCACTTTCATTATTCATAAAGAACTGCTGCTGGCATAAATCAAATTCTTCACAGATTAAAGAGAAGGAATCCAACCTAAGTTGCTAAATACAAGCTTTTCCTGAAAAGCACGACCTGAACCTTGGCTCAAGGTAGCCTTTCAGGAGGACAGGGACAGGATTGCTAAGACATCCATTGCCAGTTATTTTAAACAGATCTCCAGCATCTATTCTCCGCGGACATGAGGGCTCAACAGCATCAAAACTTCAGGACAAATGATGTCAGTAAATCAGAAGAGAATACAGGATAAGATACCAGCACCTGAGTGATTACTATCATTAAAGAAAGCAAATAAACCCACTTTTCCATTCAATGAGTTAGTTCCAGTTGTGTCTGGGAGTCCCAGCATTGATTGAACTCCACAGTTCCAGCAGAAACGTTCACCCAACAGAGGAGTCTGCGCAGAAAAGCCGGAGAAGAAACAAAAGAATGGGGCATTAAATTACCAGTCTGGGCACACAGTTAATTACTGTGAGATATCAGTCAGGTCTCCAAAATCCCAGCTCTGTCTCCCCATCCCTCACAGGCCATGCTGGCTCACTGATACAGACTCCTCTGCCTCAATAAAGCAGGACGAAGAAAAATCATCACGTGGGGACAGCAAGGAAGGCAGACAATCTCCTGCACATTTTGTTGAGCCAAAAGAAGCCCTTTGAGCTCATCCCTGAGTACTCACAGAAACCAAACAAGTAACAAATTTTTTCACAGACCTGTGAAAGGAAATGAGTGTTTCATTTGACCCAACATAAGATAATTGTAAATAGTGTAGCAGAGCAGCACGTTATGCATCAGCAGACAATAAATCACGGGCAGTTGGAAATCAGACCTGCACCACGGCAGAGCTCCTACACCAACCACCAGCCCTTACTACAACTCCTCACAGTACTTACACGTGATGACATGGCAAGGTAGCATTGTTCCCAGGGGAACACACATGGATAATGTGGAATCACTTGTGCCTATTTTTCCAGTCCCACCAAAAACCCCTCAAACCCAACACCTCTGATTTCTTTCCAGGAAGAACAGGCTGTCCCTTTTTAACATCTCAACAATCCACACGTGGCTTTTAAGATGCCTTGAGACTCAATTTCTGTAAGAGGAATGGAGGAAAATGAGTAAGTTACTACGTTTTAAGTCAAACCTATAAAAAGAAACACAAGTGTCAGACTCCTGGGTGACAATTGTGGGGGGGCAGGTGAGTCATGCCCTGGCACAGGCGCACTGTAATTTGGTGCAAAGAAGTCATCGTAATCAATATTTACAGGTGGATATTTTTATAAAAAAATGCACATTTGCCACAACAGATTTAGAGACTGCTCTTTGAATGCAAATAAAAGCATCAGATGAAAAATTCTGCACCACTCCCCCCTCAAAAATAGATATGTCTTCAAACATAAATACATCTTCAAAGCTGACAACAGAGATGGACATTTACCCTGGCTCAAACACACCACTAGAACAACCCCACTGGCACCAACACCCAAAAGCACAGGGTGAAAGAATTTCTTCACAGAAAGGGTTGTTAAATACTGGAAGGGGCTGCCCAGGGAGGGGGTGGAGTCCAAGGAAGGCCTGAACACGGCACCATCAAACCAGGACAGGCACTCAGTGCTCTGGGCGGGTGACAAGGTGGGGATTGGGCACAGGTTGGACTCAATGGCCTGGGACAACTTTTCCAGCCTAGATCCAACCTGATCCTGCAATTCTGTGACCACTCCATGGGGGACTTCTGAAACTTGTTTAAAAGGATCAGTGCTATTATGCAACTGTTAAATATGTTCCTATTTCCAGCGTGAAAACAAACACTGCCAACAACTCCTCGGGGGTGAAACTTGGGAAGCACCAGATAGATTTCAAGCACATGAGGTGATTACTTGGATGTTTCCGACAACTTCATGCCTAAGGGCTGCAATTGTGAACCAGAACTGGTGGCAGAGCTGGTGCCTCTGCTAAGGGCCTCTAATCTGCAGTGGTACTAATAGTCTTTTTTCTGTGTCCTATTATCTGGGAAACAAAGAATAATTTTACAAATGAAATTAGAAAAAAATCCTAAACATATGCAATAAGCTTAAGAAAATCAAGATCTTGAAAATTTTTATTTTCTTTGAAAAGAAAGAAAATTTAAACTCTACTCATTGCACTACATATAGAACACATTTATTTCTCAGGCTTCTAATGCTCACTGCAGGCTCTCCAAATGATCAGCTTTTGCTTATGGATTTGTTTTCTATATATAACCTTATACATAGGTTATATACAGGGCTTACCTGCAAGAAGGCCTGATATTTGCAAATTAAAACCAACCCTGTCACTTTAAATCACTACAGAAAAGCTCAGACACATCTTTCCCAGATCAAATAGGAGGACTCACAGCTGATTTAATTCCAATTCTGTTGGTGCCAAACACCCAGCATTCCAGAAGTAGTAAATTGTGTGTCCAATTATCATTCTTGGAGTTCAAGGGGCTGCATTTAAATGATGATCATGAAAATGAAAGGAACTCAAAATGCCTTTCTGACTAGAGAAGAGAGCATTGAAAGTGATAGTTGCTCAGGGAAAGCATTTCTAAAAATGTTAAGTCTTACCAAATGTGGTTTTAATAAAGATCTAAAGACTGCTATGTTTTTTTCTTGCCGTCCCTCACTCCCACCCCATGACAAAGTAACCTACAAGACACAAAAAAAGTGGAGAAACAAAGACTTTCAGGAAGAGAGGTTTGAGTGTGAATGAGAAAGGGGGGATGATATACTGAGGGGGAGGAAAGAAAAAAGGAGAAAACATTTTCAAAGAAGAAAGAGATTAAAGAAACAAGTAACCCAAACAATAGTGGAAGTTAAAAGCATTAG
Source organism: Hypocryptadius cinnamomeus (assembly GCA_013400635.1). NCBI lineage: Eukaryota > Metazoa > Chordata > Aves > Passeriformes > Zosteropidae > Hypocryptadius > Hypocryptadius cinnamomeus. The sequence continues at coordinate 221,557 of VYZP01013103.1, forward strand.
AAAAAGTTTGCCTCTAAATGGAGAGCAGACACTGCAGAAAGAAAAGTTCGGGCATGCTGAAGCACCGTAATTTATGGAAAAATGCAACTAGGCAGGTTCCCTAAGTGCAACCCCACACCCTTGTGAACCAGCACATCCAGATGCCTTTTCCCTCCTGGACACTTCTGGGGTAAGTTCCCTCTCCCAGAGTACACAGTCAACCTTGCGTTACAGCTACAGAATTGCTGCCTTTTATGTGTCTATTCCACCCAGAGAAGCTGTGGCCACCCCATCCGTGCAAGCGTCCAAGGGCAGGTAGCACAGGGCTTGGAGCAGCCTGGGCCAGTGGAAGGTGTCCCTGCCCACAGCAGGGGTGCAATGAGATGGGCTTTAAGGGCCCTCTAACTCAAACTATTCCTGATCAGTTCTCTGGATGGAGATCCACAGCTCCCGGTTACAAAGTTAATTCTAAACAAACAATGTGCCACAATCTGAAGTTCTATACAGGAATAGAACTTCTATTTCATGCCTAGAATAGGATTTTGGAAGGGTCACCACTAATTAAAACAATGTTTCCAAATACATCTTTAGGCAGAAGTTTAAAACCATTAAGTTATGTTCCTCAGCAATCTCAATCCAGTGCCTGATGCCCAAATGATTTCCCAACACTGCTTCCAAAGCAGAAAAAGCACAGAAACATTTATTACAAAGAAGATAAAATCACGTGGCATAATTTTATTATTACAAGCAGGAGAAAGACAGGTGAAGAAGGAAAATGGCTACAAATATTCCTGATTTAAGTTCCTACACAGCAGACAAACTGATGGATTTGATGCATTCAGCAATATAACTTGTCTCTTAACAAAATCTACTCCAAGAACATTCCTGGGGCAGCAAAAGTAATGTTTGAGCCCCTTTGGAGATTGAAAAGAGGTTTTCTCAGTTTGAAGGCAGTAGCAGAGCTGAGCTCAGACTCTGGTGCAGCTGAGGACTCTCTGCCTGCCAGGACAAAGCACAGGAGCCCAGCCCAGCTCCAGGGAAGGAGCTGCAGTCTCAGGGCTGGCACAGAATCCTGGATCACTCGAGTTGTGCCAGGCAGTGTTTTCCCTAGGGAAGATCCACAAAGTGCTGTGTACACGAGCCAACAGCCTTGTCTGCCTTCGGTCCTGACACACAGCCCATCTACTGGCACAGGATTTCCCTCTTATCTAAACTAAAGCTTTTAAAGCAGACTAATGCAAATGCTATCTTTGCTGTGACTGGATTCCTGGGCATGGGACACAATAATGACTGATTTAGCCACAGACCTCAAATTAAAACCTTTACGGATTTCCTGTCAAGTGATGCAGTATTTAATTTAGCCCTTTTAGGTGGGCTATATATGAGAGTTCTACAAGTAATCACATTCTGGAGAATTATTTTGAATCACATTCCTGCTCACAATGAAATTGATGGAATTCCTGCTCTGCTACTCCAGAATAAGTGCTATCATATAAATCCAGCCTCTGTTTTCATGCCAAACTTACTGTTGTCAACAACGAAAGCAAAACCCACATTTAGTGCTGGGCAGAGGTTCTGCTCTTTCTTGTGACTTGATCTAGATGCAAGGAGTTTAGAAATAATATTTACAATAAAATTAATAATAATTATTAATAATCATCAAATAAATAATCCTATGAATATTTAAGCCAGTAACCATCTCTTTAAAAATTTCTCCTGGGTGTCTCACAGTGCATGTAAATAAGAACCTTTTAAAAAATGATCCAAATTTTCAAATTACGTTTTTGTAAGATTCAATATGTTTTTATCATTGTTGACTATCATGACACTCCTACAGGAAAAAGAAAACAGGCAGAAGGAAGAGAGAGAGGAAAAAAATAAACTAGAGCTTGAAAAAAGGAGAAAACATTGCTCTTCTCCCAGTGCTTCTTTACAAAAGGACCAATGAAATTAAGCAACATATATAGTCCATGCATTCCAACAGAGGCTTGAAATGCCACTTTAACATAAGCCAAAACAAAAAGAAAAATCCAATGAAGTATTTTTAAAAGTGCACATTACTGAGAGACTAATTTTGTTTTCATATTTGGATCCACAAGCTCCTGCTTTATGTGGCATCTGAGGACCCAAATGGATTATTTCAGTGTTTTCCAGCATCCTCAGTAGCTCCTCCACCTTCTTCCCTGCACATCGTTCTTCAGACTTACAGCTAATCAAAAGAAATTTCTGGGATCTTCACTTCCATTTTTAGTGCTGGCCTAGTTAAAAAAACAAAGGGAGCCCAGCAATAAATAGTAAGACAGGCTCCTCTTTTTTTTGTTGAAAGAGTAAAGGAAAGAATCTCTCTGCTCCTCCTTGATCAGATTATTGAGGCAAACAGGCTCTTCAAGAGCTGTTAGCAAAGCACCCAGCGTGCTGTGAAGTCTGGAGAGAAAGGAGATGGGGAAGAAAGCCATCCTGGAGCTGAAATGCATTCAACGCAGCACCAAAGCAGACACCCAGCCATGGCACTCCTGGAAGTGCTGGTGGGACACCTTGGCTGTGAATGAATTTCTGGACTCTCACCCAATTCATTTTGGGTGGATTCAGTTTAATTCTCTGTGTGTCACTTCCTGAACAAGCAGGTACCTGCCAGACTGTCCCAGCTTATTTTTAAAGTCCATTAACTGCAGTTCCGTGCAGAAGGGAGATTTTTGGAACCCTCAGTTACTCACAACACCCTGATCAATTTTCCCAATGATTAAGGATTAATGGCTCATAATAAACCTTGACAGGTCACATGGAGGCAACTGGCTTGAAGCAAGTGAAGCTTTGGAGAAAAGGAACTGCACAGGCATCACCAGGTCCTCCCCATGGAAATAAGTGAAGACCCAACTCTGCCTGGATTTGTACTATCCTGAATCTTCCTTTTCGTTAAGGACCAGCTTACCTCACACTTGCTTTATGCCAGTGTACATCCAAGATGACTGAAATAAAGACTGAGCGACAAATTAAATGAGAACACAAAAAATTGGGAATTACATCACCAATAGATTCCATCACCACGAGATTTCACCAGCTCAACAGCACAGTGGGATCAGGCACAGAGATCAGACACTCTGCATGTAAAACAGTCTGCACCTGATTTCTTGGGCAAAGTCGGTTTCACAATGACAACTTGAGGCTTTCAGTGTTCTGGAAGAGACCAAACTAAGGCTTCTGAAGACGGATTTGCTGAGCTGTTCCCAGTACCCTGAACTGCAGAGGAGAGAAGAAGCTGTGTGTGCTCAAATAACCCTGAGTGAAGGGGCCTAAACACTGCCAGGTGTCTCTTCTGCAGACAGCACTGCCAAGGAAGTCAAGGACTCTCCTACTCTACTCTGCAAATCATTGGAAACTGGAGAAATAACACCGTGGACTGCCAAGCCCATCCTGAGTGAAGGCACAGGCAGAAATGAGGTGACAATCCCTGCATCAGCTCCGAGAGGCTAGGACACCCTTTTCCTCCTGGCACAGCACAGTCCCTGTGCAGCACCCCCATCATCTCTGCTGCAGCCATCCCCACCCCTTGTGCTTTCTGCTCAAACTTTAGAGGCCTAAAATGCATTAAATACAATGTTAAATGAACATGCACTTGAAGAGGGACTGAGGGGAGGAAAAACTGATGCGCAGGTCCCCATGGCAGCAGCCAGAAAGGACAGGCTTCACAATTCTGTGATCATTTCACCAAGGCAGCTCCCCTGCTTCTGAAGCATTTCTGCTGCAGCTTATCCAACATAGTCAGCACTTCTATTTATAAAGACATGCCTCACCTTACCACTGCCTCACACAAGGTTCCTCTTCCACCTTCAAAAAACAATAGGAAAACCTTGTGAAAGTAAGATCTCTTCCTAGAGTTCATCCCCAGTCGGTGACAGGGCCGTAAAGACAAGGTGATATACAAGGTTTGGAATGCTCAGAACTGCCATGGGGATCTGGGGTGAGCACAAAGGGGAACTGCTGGACCAGAATTGTCACCCTGATCCCAGCTGACACTGCCATATGCCCAGCCCTGCAAAAGCAGCAGGAACGGGAAGATCCAAACCTCATCTGCATTCAGATCATTTCAAAGGTGTCTTCAATGGGCAGACATGTCACACAGTCATTTTTTTACTGCAGTCCCTAAATGAATTGTTATGTTCTTTTTATTATTATATTGAGGACATTCATTTAAAGTACGAAAAATAAGGAAGAAAGCAGTGAAGCTTGGCTGGAAAGTTGGGTAAACATGTCCCTAGAGATCTCCCATTTAAAGTCTGGGAAAAAACAGCTCTAATCTCCTCTGGTACTCCTTAGACTGGAAAAGAGAAACACTTGCAGATGGTGTTCCTGAGGGGGTGTGGGAGGCAGGGAAAAATAATTTCTCCAGACTCAGCCTTTCTATAATGTGTAAAAGTAAATGAATTTCTTCACTTTTTCAAATTCTGCATTTTGAGTTTTTTGGTTTTTTTTTAATTCAGCCCTGGTTGCTTCCTTCTGCCAGTTCTGTGGATTCCCATCTACATGCTCCCTTCTCCACTACACCTCATCCCCCTCATCAAGGCAACACCATCCCAGGGCTGCAACACCTCATCACCAAAGTCTCGCAGTTCCCACTTCCCAACAGCTCTTTAATCCCAAGAGCTTCTTAGCAGCTGTACCAGAAGGCAATTTTGCCTCTTTTCTCCTCTGTGTAACGTGGTCAGAAGAGCCAGACTGACTCACAGGCACCAAAATGGGCATTCCAGTGAATTGGGGAGTCTTGGATACACGTCCTTCCTTCCACACAGGACTAGGAGCTGAGCTTGTGGGTTCAGCTTAACTGAAACCAGGAGAGTCACAAAAAGTCACATGGAACAATTTATAGGTTCATTATCAATATCAACTAAGGCTGATTTGATCAACAACATCACACCAAAAAAGCAGTTTGGACAGAAATAAGCAGAACACTTGCCCATGCTGTCCTCTCTCATGTACTGGCTCTGTAAAATATTGCAGATGATCCTCATCTACAGCAATGTCTTCTGCTTAAAACTATTTAGTGTAAACTGCATTGCTGGTAAAACTCCCATGTTCTAATAAGAAAAGTGTTTTACTTGCTTGTTTTAAAAGCCCAATACAAAAAAGATCAGCTTCTTCTTTTATGCTGATCTAATGCTCCAGTGGGCAAAGCTTAATAGTAATAACCTTCACTGGGAAGAGGCCAACTTTTTCTTCCCCAATTCCCCAGCTGTAAGTAATCCTGTGTCAACCACTGAGAACGAAGTGAAATCCAGCTTGTGCTTCAAGTGAGCTGAAGTGTCAGCATCCCTCAGTGAGGGCCAGGGTCACTGGGAGCCCTTCAGTGCAGCTAACCATGTGCTGAAGTGCTGCTGTGAAGTGAAAAGCCAAGAGAACCCTCTCTCAAAAAACCATTTCTCCTGCTCTCTGTGTGTTATAGTGTAAAATACAATTTTCTTGGAAGCTGAGACTCCACTATCAACCCATCCTGAAAGAATTCAAGGTGAGCTCTCCCATTTCAGCCCTGCCAGGTACTGTTGCTAAGCACATTTTAAAGGAATTCAACCACAGATACATCACAAGACAATACAATATGGACACCAAAGCAGCACAGACCTATAGGAATAGGAAGGAAATGCTGTCCAGCAACTCTCACTCAATTTTTTTCCAGCAGGATGGAGCACAATTAAAGCTCTGACATGACCAGAGCTATTAAGGAAAAGGAGATGCTGCAGTTACCTGCAGACTCACTCCGACCACAGGATGACTGTTCTGATATAGAAACTGCAGAGGATGACCTTGGATTTCCTCCTGAGATGAAATCCTATTTGAGCATGCCTCACCTCACAGCCGCTCCAACATTTCCAGTGCCATCACTCAGAAGTCCTTGGCTTCCATGGGCAAGTCCTATGAATGGAAACAGAACCAGGGCAGAGGCTGTTGAACACCATTTTTGCTTTGCCGCTGCCTAATTAGATGATGCTGACTAATCCTCTGCATTACTTCACAGTGAAAGGAACCCAGCAGGAGTGTTAGGATGGGTTTGAAAGAGCTAAAAGCCACGAATTATTTCCTTTTACAGAGAGCATTTCATTTGTACAAGTTGCTTCCATCAAGTGTTCCTTTCTGAGATTATATTCCCCACAAAATGTCTCTGTGGCCTCCAGTGTTGCAACTTTGAAGAACAGCAGACAGAAACAGAAAAATGAAGAGAAAAACGCTGGATGCGTTCCCCTGAAATATTTTCCATATCGAAGCAACTACAACGAGAAGTAATTTGCAGAACTGGTCTCTTGACCTACCATTAAGTAAACAGGGGCTATAAATTTTTGTTCTCCTCTTGCAAAACTGTAGATCTGTGGCTAATATACCCATAATGCAGCCCCTGAGCAAATTCACAGAGAGCAGCTCACAGCTTTAGAGTGGGACATGCACAAGCACCCCTAGCAAAGCTCAAGCCCACACCTGAGAGTCCTGTTGAGCTGAGAGAACCTCAACAGACTTAGCACTGCTAGAAATTTAAACCTAAAATGTTCTGATTGCCTTTGTTTCCTCAGAGATCCTACTAAACCACAACTGCAAAAGACACAAGGTAAAAAGAAAGGCCACAGACTGAAACATTCAAGGATAAGAAATCTTTTATAATCAATTTTTTTGAAGCTTTAACAGGATGACATCATCAGCTACCTCATTACCTGAGCTGGTTCCTTTGGCAAGTCTTCTTTTTTTTTCTCCAGGCTTAGCCTCGTAAGTGATGATCCATAGGAAGCACAGCAGTGCTACTGGAAAGACAGAGGAAACAATGGCAGCTCAGTCAGCCGGGGGGTAGGGCAGCTCTGGTTAGGAACTAACAGGGCTCTACAGCCCTGGTGAGTATGAAAAGCATTCCCCATTTTCACAGAATCACAGAAGTTGGAAGGGACCCACAAGGACCACTGAGTTCATCTCCTGGCCCTGCCCAGACATCCCACCAATCCCAGCCTGTCCTTGAGAGCATTGTCCAACCAGTCCTGGAGCTCTGGCAGTTCCAAGCAGAATGTGATGTCAACAAAGGAAAACAAATGCACTTTGTTGGTGAGTTTTCAACAAAACTTAAAGTATAATGAATGACCTCGATGCTCCAATGTTTTACTTTTTGTTTTTTAAGTTCCCCAAATCATTCAGGGGTAGACAGAACATTAACCCAAAGCCATCTTCCTCTGTGACTTGAGATACAACAAAACCAGCCCCCACCGCCCTGGATGGACAAGTCTGAAGAACATTCATAATGCACTTCTGGTGCTGGTGACTGGGAGAAACTTTACCCCCTCCAGTCAGGAGCTCAAGCCTCCCACACTGTATCAGGCTCCTTCCTATCAGCTGCAAGTGAAAGGCTGGGGTGTGGGGTGTGTTCCTCAGGCTCCTCCACGTGCATCTCAACCTCTATTAGAAAGTACCTCTTAGGAAAGAACAGAGTTTGAAGCAGTTTTATCCTTCAAATAACTCCACACAAACAGCCTCTTGCCCAACAACACAGCTCCTGAAAGCTGCCCAAGGTCAAATGTGCTCCCTTCTTTAGCCACAAAACCAAGTCAGCACAACTGCAACTTCACCTCCTCACCCAAAGCAGATCTCCCAGGATGTGCCAGGGCTGCACCACTCACTGAGGGCAGGTTTTTAGTCTCAGCCTTACCTGAGCACAGAAGTTGGCTGAATATTCTGTTAGCAATTACACAGAAATTTGGGTAAGTGATGGAGGAGAGAACAGGAGGAAAAAAACAGCTGGGTTTACAGAGCACCCAGGTTTGTGCAAGGTAGAAAATAAAACCTCTTCTACTTACAGTGCAGCCACACTTGGTCAGAAAGCAGAATGACTAAGCTCAGGTCCACAGTTATTTTCAAAGTAATTTGCTTTCCAAAAAGCTTCCCAGGTGTACCTGCAGGTCAGTCCCTACATGCATGTGCCTTTTTAGATCTCATGTATTTATTGGCAGATGATTTTACAAGTACCTAGTGCAATAATGCTCAAAAAAATGTAATGAATATTTCTGCACACAATTAAACTAATAATTAGCTCCCATCAAGGACATGCATGCAGGAATGTGGAACAATAGCTGAGCAGTGGAAGTGTGCAGGCATTCATTAAGTCACTACATAAATGCAGGAAGATGCGCTGCTGGAAATAACTTTTGCTCAAGGTCACTAGTGAAGTTGTTTTAATGTAATTAATTCAGTAGCATTCAGAATAATAAAAACTGGCATAAAGCACTAATTCAGCTGAAGGACAACAAGCAGCCACAGACTGTGTATCATCCATAAACAATACCATGACAGAGCTGGCAGTGCTGCGCTGGGCCAGGGTTAAGCAACCCCTGCTGACTCACCAGGCAGCTCTGCCACCATCCCTTCCACACAGGGGGGACAGCAAATGTCCCCTGAAAGTCAGGACCCAAAATGCAACTCCAAGGGGGAAAAAGAATTCAGTAAGTTTAGTGCCAGCTGGTTTTTCATTTCAGTAAATAGCATGTCTTTCCCCTTGGTATTTGGATAATGTGACAACACTGAGGAAGAATTTTGGTTGGTCTCAAATGAATAGGAGTGAGAAACCATTTCAGCCTCTCTTGTTAAAGACAGAAGGCTCAATAGTCTCACACCCTCCTTCTTTCCTTCCAAGGAATCTTGCCTTTTTATTGCCCAGGCAGCAGACCTGCCATAGCAGACAGGAGGAAGATGGGAGAGCAGCAGCCAGGGGAGGATCAAACACCTCAGAATGGACTTCAGGCCCAACCAAACAGGTTTAATCATTTTCAGCACATTTTATTCCAAACAGCACATAACCTATTTTAGGCCTCACTCTGAGCTGACTATAATTAACTGTAATTTGTACAGATTTCAATTTAATACATGAACTGGCTTGCTAAAAAAAAAAATAAAAAAAATTTAAAAAAAAAAAAGAAAAGCAGGGC